>PVKM010017312.1:0-26016 GCA_004027735.1 Carollia perspicillata
TGTTCTCCTTCCTTATAATTCATAGCTTGTAGCTACACAAGCACTCTCTGAGAGCACGGTAGTGAATCACAGCTATTAACTCCGTGGATATCCATTATCTTGGATATTATTTCTAGTACGTTTTAATATTTCTGTATAATTTGTCCATAAAATGCATGTCTCTATAATAAAATGAGAATGGGTGTCTATTGAAGGAAAAAGATTTTTGATGAACAAGAGGGTGACAAGACACTGCAGGAGCCTGTTGTTTAAATCTTCATTGGATCCCATTCCTTAGCGCTAAAAGGAGGCAATATGAAGGCCATGCGGTTAATGCACTTTCCACTGCAACTTCAGGGAACGGGTGATTAAGTCCTGCACTTGGGAGTGGTTTGCAGTGGGCTGAGTGATCGAAATGTGGAGCTACTCTAGAACGGAAGAGCAACGTGGCAGGGTATTTCTGTGTATGTATTTGGTTTTCTGATGAACGCTAGGGTTACTGAGATGATGAATATATAGCCTTGCCCTTTAGGAGAGAAAAACATTCAAAGAAACGCATGAGAAAGAAAAGTTTTGAGTGCTCTTATAGAGGCATGTGCTTGATTATTGCATAGCACCAGGTTATTGGTCAAGAACAGCCATGGGTATCTGTCCAATTGATCCAACACTATTTATTGAATAGACTTTTTATTCCTTTGTATGACCTTGTCTCTTTAGTCAAATATGAATTGACCATAAAAGCATGGATTTATTTCTGGGCTGTCTGTTTCATTCCGTTGATTTATAGGCCTGTTTTAATGCCAGTACCATGCTGTTTTGAGTACTGTGGGCTTGTATAACAGTTGGCTATTAGGTAACACGATACTTACAATTTTGTTCTTTTTTCTCGCAACATTAATCAGGGCCTTTTGTGATTCCATGTAAATTTTTGGAATATGTGTTCTGGTTCTGTGAGATATGTTGTTGGTATTTTAATAGGAATCTATAGATTGCTTTGGGTAGTGTGGACATTATAATGAAGTTCATTCTTCCTATCCGTGAACATGGTATATACTTCCACTTATTTGTGTCTTCTTCAATTTCTTTTTTTAGTAACTTACAATTTTCTGAGTACAGGTCTTTTATTCCATGGTTAAATTTATTTTTAGGCTCCTTATTAGCATTATTTTTCTTGCCATTGTAAATGGGATTGTTTTCTTAGTTTTTGTTTCTGATAGTTCATTATTGGTGTATAAAAATGCCACTGATTTCTGAATATCAATTTTGTATCCTGCTACTTTAATGCAAAAAAATGAAACTGGATCACCTTCTCATACCATACAAAAGAATAAACTCAAAACAGACTAAAGACTTAAAGGTAACTCATGAAACCATAAAAATCCTAGAAGAAAACGTAGACAGTAAAGTGTCAGGCATTTTTATAGCAATATTTTTTCTAATATATCTCCTTGGGCAAGGGAAATAAAAAAATAAACAAATGGGACTACATTAAACTAAAAAGCTTTTGCACAGTGGAGGGAACCTATCAACAAAATGAAAAGACAGTCTACTGAAAGGAGGAACATATTCCCCAGTGATATATCTGATAAATGGTTAATATCCATTTTATAAAAAACTTGTACAACTCAACACCAAGAAAACAAACAATCCAGCTAAAAAATGGGCAATGGACCTGAATAGACACTTCTCTATAAAGGATGTACAGATGGCCAATAGACATATGAAAAGATGTTCAGTGTCACTAATCATCAGAAAAATGCAAATTAAAACCACAATGAGATATTGCCCCATGCCTGTAAGAATGGCTATCATCAATAAATCAACAAACAACAGGTGGTGGTGAGGATGTGGAGAAAAGGGAGCCCTAGTGCACTGTTGGTAGGAATGCAGACTGGTGCAGCAATTGTGAAAAACAATATGGAGTTTCCTCAAAAAATTAAAAATGGAGCTGCCTAATGACCCAGTGATTCCACTAATGAGAATATATCTGAAGAAACCTGAGATACTAATTCAAAAGAATATATGCACCCCAATGTTCATTGCAGCATTAGGTACAATAGCAAGATTTGGAAGCAGCCCAAGTAACTATCAGTAGATGAGTGGATGAAAAAGCTGTGGTACATTTACACGATGGAATAGAACTCAGCCATACAAAAGAAGAGAATCCTACCTTTTGTGACAGCATGGATGGACCTGGACAGGGTTATGCTAAGTGAAGTAAGCCAGTCAGAGAAAGGCAAACACTGTATGTGGAATCTAGTGAACAAAATAAACTAACAAAGTAGGAAGAGACTTATAGATTCAGAGAACAGATTGACAGCTCTCAGAAGGGATGGGGGTTGGGAGCTGGGTGAAAAGGTAAAGGGATTAAGCAAAGGAAAAAAAAGGCACATACTACAGTGTGGTGATTGCCAGAGGGAAAGGTGGGTGAGGGGCGGTGGAAGAGGGCACAGCGGGGATAAATGGTGGCGGAAGGAGACTTGACTTTGGGTGGTGAGCAGACAGGGCAGTACGTAAATAATGTGTTACTGAACCGTACACTTGGAGCTGTATGGCTTTATTAACCGGTGTCACCCCATTAACTTTAATAAAAAATGAAAAGCTTACTAAGTACCTGGAAAAAAAGAATAGACTTAGGGTAGGAGAGGAGACGGGGTTGAGGGGAAGACCTCCCAGAATTTTGGCCTTGGAGAGGATACTGAGAACAGTAATGTCTTGGAATTATCTCTGCCTATTGGACAAAGGGACTCTCTTGGTCAAGCTCCTGGCAGAAATAGGCTCAAGGAGAATTGGAGAAAGTTGAATGAAGGCACTATGGATGAAGGTGTGGGGCAGGCTTAAAAGAAACCACCAGGGCTGGCAGAGCACCCAGGAGCTAGCAACAGCTTTACCAGTCCTAGAGCCGAGGGAGCAAGACGAGGGAGCGAGTACGAGAATGGAGCTGGGCTGCAAGAGAGCATCGCCCTGCAGGAATTGTGGCCTTCGGCAGAGAAACACAACCACTGCCAGCTTCCACACAACCACTGCCAGGGAGAGGCAGTCAGGGAATCCATGCCCAGCCAGTTTCTGTGCCACCCAGTCTCCCACCGGTGCCTCTCACTGGCTGAACCCAACCAGGAACCCAAAATCAAGGGAGCCCTTTGATGCATAGTCCATACAGGGTACAAATAGGGTGGAGAAGAGTGGAGAGTGGTCCGGAAAGAGCAAACAATATCCAGCTGAGGAACTTATTAGGCATAAGGTGAAGGTAATATTCAGCAACGTTAACAGCTCTGCTGTGCTTGGAAACAGTGAGTTTGTGATGGTACTAAATAGGAAGGGTGTGGGATTTCTATGGGATGATCAAGGAGAACTTTCTCTGTGAATTGAAAGAGATGCCACACTGTCTAAGACTTGTAATCTGCTCTTCGGTGTCTGTTTTCTGACACTAGCACCATGGAGTGTGTATAAAGGGATAGTGACACCAAGGGTTAAAGACCTACCTTTCCGTGTATGGTTCAGTCACACAGAAAACGCATTTAAAACTTTCTGGGTTCTTATATGTTTTAGCCAGCATTACTTCAGTTCAGTTTAGTTCATTTCAGTTGAAAACACCTGCTGAACAACTGTGATTTCCTTGGACCTGTGCTAGATATGGTCGGGACACCAAGATGAGAAGGCATGGAACTTCTCTTCAGGGAGTTAGAATGTAGGGGGAAATGAGTATGTAAACAAATTCTGTAATTAAAATAGAGCATGGCCAGTGCACAACGGGACCGCAGAAGCCCTCTCGCCTGATTTCCACCTACGAGACTCTGTATTCATCGGTAAGCCTCATTCTCCCTCAGACCATTGTGGCTGACGGGCTGACAGACTGAACGCTTTCAACAAGCGGGCTCTGTCTTTGTCTGCCTGTGCACCCCTGTAACTCATGTGCTTTTCCAAGAGTCTGTTGAGATTACTCCCAAACCTTTTTGTGTCAGTTGTGCTTGTTACTAAATTGACACAATTTAATTGTATACTAGGCAAACCAATGGAATATAAGTGTGAAAAAGCTTTTGTTTGCATTAAAATGAAGCAAAACATTTTGGAACAACTTAATAAAGTCTAGTCCCTTAAAAATGCCATTCAAATAGTATGGGTGAGACATCCTCTCATCCCTTGAACCTGGCGGTGAAGACGGTATTGACACAGATAAATGTGTTGATGGTGGACACGCTTAAGACAGTACCTTCCTGATGGTTTCTAGATTTTTCTGTGAGGTGGAAGTAGGCAGTGAAATGAGAGGGTGGGGCCTTGAAGATAAAGACATTTTGAAATAGGTGCTGTGTAGAGAGTGGGAGAGGAAGCTCACTGCAGGCGTATACATGGACTTTTAAAAAAAATCATAACAAGGACTTCTTGATGGCACTGATGGCCCACCTGAGGCTGGAAATCGTGACTTTGTCACGGCACCAACCTAAAGGACACGTGACTTTCTGTAGCAGTGCCCAGGGGGCTGGTGTAGAAGTGGAGAAGTAGATGCTTGTAGTGGCCCAGGCGCTGGATTTCGTGGGCAGGTGTGACAGGAGTTTACTGGGAAAAGACAGAGGGAGGTTGCGGCTAAGAGTGATTTAAGCCCTTTGTTTGGAATCCTTGTAATTTATCAATAATGATCACAAAGGGAAAGAAGACAGGTACCTGCTTTGCGTTCTCTGGGCCTGATAGAACACATGGAGTTGTTCCTTTGGCAGCATGCACGTGAGTGTCCCAGAAAGGTGATACTGTGGGCGTCACGGGAACGGGCACCGTTCAAAAAGGAATGCCCACGAATGTTCCCGTGGAGAAGTGGGAAGAGTGTACAGTGGGCCCGGCATGCTGTCGGCGTTGTTGTAAACAAACAAGGTAAGGGCATGATTATTGCCAAGAGTGCTAATGTGTGTATCGAACACATTAAAGCGCTCTAAGAGCCAAGATAGCTTCTTGAAACTCATGAAAATAATCAGAAAAGAAGGAAGCCAAAGAGAGAGGCACCTGGGTTCAACTGAAGGACCGGTCTGCCCCGCCCAGAGAAGCCCAGCTGATGAGAAGCAGTGGAAAAGAGCCTGGGCTGCTGGAGCCTGTTCCTTATGGACGCATGACATAATAGGGATACAGGAAAGACGACCAGCTGTTTTTGTAAAAAGCAACTTAAACGGTGAGTCGTGATGTGTAGTCTTATTAGAATGTAAGTTAATGCAGAGAGTGTAGTGGGGCCGAGGGGATGGCTGTCTTGAAGAGATCAGAGAGTAAATGTGGTGAGAGGGGGAGTTCCGTGAGGCTGTGGTCAGAGAACCGGTCGTTGGCATTTGGGAGGGTAGGGAGGGGAGTGTTTTTGGCTTGTGTGTGTCTGCGGAGGTGGGTGGTGTAAGTGAAGTGGTGGTGGGAGGTCAATGGAACTGAAGACATAGGACCTCGAGGCAAGGGAGTTCTAATGCCTTCTTTGGGGACACTGAGATGACCCCCAAGTGGTGCCAGGAATTGGGACGGAGAGGGAGACAGGGAGACAGTGGGCCCAGCCATTTGCCTGCAGTGGAGATGGTTCCATGGATGTCAGTAGCTAAGGGGTAAGAGCCTCAAAGGGTTATTCACCAAGGGAGGGAATCATGATTTTCCCTCCTTATTTCTATGTAGCAAATAAGATCTCTTCTTTTGTAAGCACAAGATTTATGCTTTTATTGGACAGGGTATCCACTGTCATTTGAGGGGGCGTCTACCTGCTATACTTGTGAATCTCATGGAAAATCTAAAAGTTACTTTGGTGCCGTAATTGGAACTAAGACTCACTTCTTGCTCCTGTGATTCTCCTTTGATACAAAGTAAGTTTTCCTTTATGAGACATCAGTCAGTAAATAGAGCAGAATGTATGGTTAAATAATTAAAATTATTTTCATCATTACAATGATAATATGCCTTGCGATTTCAAACCAAATATCCACTTATAGTTCCTGAAATTTTGCAAGAAATCTATTATTCGAGGGTACAGATGATTTTTTTCGTCGGGTTAAACATTTTTATGGATTAGATATGAATTCAGTAAAAATAATTGAATTAAATTGGATGGCATGAATAATTTATGACATGTAATTTCACATCAGTGCTAGCATAAAAATAAAGCTACTGGTTTATGTGGTGGGAAAATGTATTTTATTATTTAGAAAGGTAGCGAACATTTGTTATTTTGGGAGATAATTCAGTTTATGATTAAACAGAGACACTAAGTTGTAAGACTGAAAGAAACTATAAAACTTGAGCTGAGAGGCTTTGATGCAAGTCCCCACCACCCACTTGATGAACCCCTTGTTGCAATGTGCTGGTCATTGGTGGTTTCAGAAGATCTGTAGCCTTCTAGATCTTGAGGGTAAGCCCAGTAATTGCACCAGAACATTCTAGGGGCGTGAAGGCTGCCAGGCATTTCCTATAAAGAGTGATGGCAACTCGTGGCCAGGTCTGTCCTCTGGGGCTGGGCCTGCCGGTTCCTGACCCCACAGGGACTTCCTCACTCCTCTGTTTTACCTCCCCAGTGGCAGGCGAGCGCCTCTCCTCTTCTGGTTCAACTTTGAGTCCTCAGTAGGGGAGAGCATGCAGTCGGGCCACCGGTCTGACTCCCGCAGTGTGTGCAGAGCTGGTCTTTTGGCACATTTTGTCGTGATCCGAATCTGGTGCTGCCTGGGGCAGCCAGTTAGCAAAGCGGACTCTGTGGGAGTAGTTGTCCCTCTTAACACGGAGAGTCGTCAGTTCAGTGACATGACTCGTATTCAAAAACATGTATTTACTTTGTGCTTGCCCGGTGTGTGGCCTAGGGTCCTGGGACATCTGGGTGAATAAGGCTCAGTGAGTTTCTCACAGGGGTGGATGGGGTAGTGTAGTGGGGCCAGGGGCTGGGAGGCTCAGCTGAAAGTTTTAATAGAAAAGTGAACCAAGAGAGTCGAACACTTGGCCTGAGCCTTGAAGAGGGAGTCAGAGTTAACTAAGCAGAAGGAGAAGCGAGAGACGAGGGGGCATTCCAGGGGTGCAGATAATCTGTGCGTGGTCCTGCGGTGGGAGGGAGTCAGTCTGGACCTGCTGGTTGTCGCTGGAGGGAAGTAGCAGGAGGAGTGTGATGGGGGATGAAGCTGGAGAACATTCAGGGCCGGGTTATGAAGGACTTGGCTGCCAGGCTAATAAGTTTGAACTTGATCCCGAAGGCAAAGGGGGAGCCACCACTGAGCAATGTTGAATAATAGAGAGATACCTTCTGTGGGCTTGAAAGTCATCGGGAAGTCTCTAATGAATGTTCTTCCTCCTAAAAATTTTTGGTTGACTAAATCTCAGTTGGTCCACAAAAGTATTATATAATAATGATCTTAATTGGTCTGCAAAGGTATTATATAATAATGATTCCATATCTTAATTGGTCCACGTAGGGATTATATAATAGTGATGCAGTATTTTTACCCCTGCCATCATTTAAAGAAGACCAAAAATTTACTCACAGAAATTGATGCCAATAAGGGTTATTACCTACAACAGTGTCTTGTCCTCTGTTAGGCTGCTGGAGCCTTTTGGCCATTTTATAGTAGGATGACCATCATCCCCTCACAAGGCCTTTGCCACAGCTTTTATTATTTGAGATTCATCAGGTTGACCAAGGGTCAGGTTTTCTATAGAACTCGGCCAGATTTTGGAATAAGGCTCTATCTTTATCCATGTTTAAAAGGGAAGAAAGGGAAGTCCTGGAAATCATTTCACTTCCATGTTATACTTGGAAGACTCTCCCCTGGGTAGGAATCCAAGGCTTCCATATTAATGAATTAGTAAACACTGACTGTCAAGTGGGGCGTGCCAACGTAGTTGAAACCAGACAAAGTCAAGGAAGATGACAGACAAAATGGACTTCATTGTCCAGTGTCTTCATCACTTTTTATGTTCTAACTGTACTATTTTGTTAAATGATGCACGGTTATTATGATGTTAAATGTACCTCAAAAGTACAAAGAAAGTAAAAACAGTCTCTGAAAAATCTCATCTCCTAGAGATAACCACAGTGACATTCTGGTGAATATAACTTGCAGACTTTGCTGTGGAATTCATGGCCGTGCGTTCTCCGCTGTTCTCAGTTTATAGATTCTGAGATCATCGTCGCTTCTGTAGGGTGTACAGAGACGTTAATGGTCTCACTTCCTTTCACTCTTCAAGCTTCTTGAACTGGGGACTGCGCTCAATTTTGTTTCTTCTCTTCACAGTCCTTGGCTTGCTTTATAAGCAAACAAATCAAATACATATAGGGTGCAATGTAAAAAAATATATAGGATAAAAAAAAGCTGCATTGTTTGTAATTATCCTTGATTTGGATAATCCACTTTTTTGTTGTGTAAAGTATACATAATAGTTTAATGGTGCATTTTTACCACTGTCACCAACCCAGTGGCATCAAGTACATTCACAGCGTTGTCCAGCCATCTCCTCTCTCCATTTCTGGAACGTGTCATCATTCCAGGTGGAAACTGTACCCACTAAACAGGGACTCCTCGTCTGCCCCTCCCTTGAGACCCCGGTAACTTCCGTTCTACTTCCTGTCTTCATGAATTTACCTGTTCTAGGTGCTTCCTCCAAGTGGAATCATACAGCCTTTGTCCTTTTACACCTGACTTACTTATTTCACTCAGCATAGTCTCTTCAAGGTTCACCCACGTCGTAGGGTGCCTCAGAATTTTATTTTTTTTTTGAAGAGGCTGAATAATAGTCCCTTGTATGTGTATACCACGTTTTGTTGGATAGCCCATTTTTTGAATTTGGTTTGAGTTCATTCTTGTGTTTAGAGGTCATTTTGTAAGAGTAGATGCCAGTAGACATCTCCCGTAAGGAATGAATGGAGGGTGACATATTCAATGATAGCCACTCGTGATCTTTCCTGAAGCTTACTGTTTGGCATGAAAACAATCAATGAATATTTGATACTGGAATTAAGGACACTTGTTACATTTATTGATAAAAGAGAATTGAGTAAATTCTCATGTACTTTAGCTAACTTGATTAAAATTCAAAAGGTTGCTATTAAGTAGAA
This sequence comes from Carollia perspicillata, assembly GCA_004027735.1. Taxonomy (NCBI): domain Eukaryota; kingdom Metazoa; phylum Chordata; class Mammalia; order Chiroptera; family Phyllostomidae; genus Carollia; species Carollia perspicillata. The sequence continues at coordinate 9,023 of PVKM010017312.1, forward strand.
GAACTACACAATTAAAAATGTCAGTGTTTGAGTAAGTACAAGTAGAGAAATTCAGATAAGAAATTCAGATAATAATACCATGCATTATTTATTAGCTTTATGGCGATGCAGAAATTTAAATCTTAATTTCAGATTTTTTTCAGGCATTCAGGAAGAATGGAGGTTTTAGGCCCACAGTAATACGTGGGACGATCTCTCTTTACAGGCGGGCATGCTGCCCGCCCAGCCTTCTCATCAGGGCGGTGTTCCCCCGCTGGAGAGAGTGAGGGGTCCTCCTCTGGACTGTGGGGTGAGGGGGAGTGGACAAAAATAGATAGATTCTTCCTCCTGATTTGTTCTTCGGGAGATTTTTAAGAAGTTTCTATTTTAATCCCAATGATTATAAACATTAACATAAACTTTTTCAAGATCACGTGGCATTGCTGGATTAGCCATTTCTGATTTTGATTTTTAGTGTATCTGAACTTCCATGAGTCACATTAATTTATAAATCTGAGGCATTGCTGTTGGGGCTGGCGTGGTGCCCTTAGCTGGTGGCTGAACCAAGAAACTGAGCTGTTCGGTATTCACTTCTCAGTCTGGTTTTGCTGTCTGTCCAAGTGCATTTCAGGAGGGCAATTATGACCACAGTGATATTCCAAATTTAGGCCAGTCTCCAGAATGTGAAGCAGCTACTGTATTGTACCTTTTTTTTCTTCAGACAGTGCTAAAGGCCCACTAAAAAGTTCTTGGCTATTCAACTTCTCCTTTTCATCAAAGGTACTAGTAATGACCTCATTTATTCATTCGTCCAATAAATACTTACTAAATGTTTACTATGCAATGGACATGTTAGGATAAATCATATTAAACGCTTGTTATATGAATTCTATTTAAATTGATTTTTTTTCCAGGGCAGGAATTGAGGAGGACATTGAGGGCTCCTTGGTAAACTTATAGATGTTTTTGCTGTCAGCCCTGCGTAGGCAGCAACATTGTGTAATGATGCATCCTCTCCCTAAGTCTTAATTTTCTCCCTAGTTTGCAAGCCCCTTGAGGAGAGCATGCTGCATTGTAACCCTCTCCCACTTCTGTTCTGCACAGAGCACTTTGTGGCCGAGTGATGGATTCCATCAACCAGAACCCCCGGTCCTCTAGCTTCTGGCTGACTGAGACCGTGTGTTTTTATGGTCAGATGCGGTCTTGCTGCAGGGGCTGTCCTGTGGTGGATGCTCCAGCGTCATTGCTATTCTTGTCATCATTTTTCATGTGGTGGTGGTCGTGGGGTATTGTGGAGGCAGAGATTTAAAAAGAAGTAAGCACAGCTTCAGAGTGAATAGACTGGCTCCCCTACCTGGAATATTTATTCGACTTTAAAAATGAGTATTAAAATACACATCTTTCAAGGTTGTTGAAAAATTAAATGAAATAATATCAGTGTCAAATGATGAAGTGAAGAAACTGTGGTGACAGTAGCTTGAAGTGATGATTTACTTTTTTTGCCCTCAAGGAAATTCCTTTCCCCATCCCCAGGGAAAGTAAGGTCCATCCCCAGCCTTGAGCCCAGGGAACCGTGAGCACGGAGAAGCAGGACTTGGAGGAATTGCAAGAGAAAGACCGTGCTAAGAGAAGGAAGCCCGATTTTCACAATAGAACTAGAGTACAGAAGTCACCGGATAAGAACACATGCATCTGAAGGAGTGGAAATGCTGCTAATTGGGGATTTTAGGTTTTCTGTCCTCATTCCCCTGTCACCAAGTCCCAGGAACCTCAAAAAAGCAAAGACACCAGTTATCAGGGACAGTAGAGACACCGTCTTCGTAAACAGCTGAGCTGAGTCTGCGTCCAAATCTGCTACACTTGTGAAAGCAGGGCACGTCTGTCTCGCTCCCAGTTGGCATTTGACAAAATGTTTGTTCCTTGCTCCACATTTTCCTTTTATTTCTCTATCTCTCCTGTGATACATACGTATAGAACCCATGACGTAATATGATAATATGCAGTAGCAATATGGATTTTTAAATGCATGTGTGTGTGTGTGTGTCCCCATCGGTCCAGGAAGTAGCAGTACTCACCTCCCTTAGGAGTAACTGGGTGACTGGAAATATTGGGGGGTGCATTTCTGGTAAGCACAGTGACTGGGGCGGCCACCAACACTATCAGGGATGCAAAACATTCAGCAGAGTGCAGGACAGTCCCCTACAACAGGGAACTGTCCTGCCCAAAAGGCCAGTAGCATGCCATTGAAAAACGCTGCACATTTATGGCATGGCCAACCCCTCAGCAACTTTGTGATTAGAGACTGTTTATAATTCTGTCATAGGGGATAACAGCTTTTCAGGGGAAGTAAGAGAGCCTCTGCCTTGACTAATGGTATTACTTGGTGAGAAGAGGGACTGCCTCTTGATCCCTGCTGTGAAATTCTAGATATGTTAAATTCTTGCCTACATGTGAATATTATTTCAGATGTTAGGGCATTGCTATCATTGTTCTCTTAACATAGGAACGAGGGTAATAGGGGTCGTACTACTTGGACTGTTGCCCCCCAGACATTCTTTCATGGGGAAGCAACTAGATAAAAATTGGGTAGGTTTTGTGGACAAAGCATTTCACTGTAAAAGTCATCTTAGCATCGCTCTACACACACACAGGGGCTGCACACACACAGAGACCACACACACAAAGAAACTTTGGAGGGCTCTTTTGATACGACACAGGGAGACCGGCAGTGCCAATAATAGCACAGGGCTATATCTCTCACAGTGCTTTTGAAGGCATAGAAAGCAAATGACAATTCTAGCGGTAGCTAAGATATATTTTGCAGTGGCTGGATAGAAACTGGCATTCTTATAGGAGTCCAGGAAATTGTCTTTGAGCCTTTGAAGGCACACAGAAAGCTAATGACACCTCAGAGGAATAGCGTTCTCAGGTTTTAGATGCCACAGATGCCAGCGATGCTAAAGCCAGGATATAAAACCTTTCTTATAGGGCCTTTAAGAATCCTCAGTGTGCTTTTATTAGCAGGCTGTGTGTGTATATGGAGATGTTAATGGTCTGTGGAGCAAGCTCAGCTTGTTTTTGCAAACTACAGAACGATGAAAGTTATCCGAAAGGACATACGTTCTCCTTCCCTCCTTTGTTCCTTTGTTTGTTGTTTGTTTCTCTCTCTCTCTCTCAGTAAGAATAGAGCACCTATCGTGTGCTGGGCTCTGTGGATACAAAGGTGAATCCGATGTGGATTCTTTTCTCCGGAAGCTCCCATCTAATACAGGAGAAATGTGTGTGTTAATATCTGCAGTGCAAGGTAGAAGGCGATAATGATGCAAAACAAAGCACAAATTAAATGGAAATTTAGCTGCAGAAGAAATTACTTCTGGCTGATAGGATCAAAGAAAGCTACATAGAGGAAAGAGTCAAAATGGCATTTAACTGTTTTCAAGAATATGTAGGATTTGGGCAGGTAGCAATTAGCTTGTAGGGAGAAAGGAGAGGTTATTGTTAGGGAGGGCAACCCAAGCTGGAGCATGGCATGCAAAGCCTAGGACAGGAGTGGCATGACAGGGGACAAGTAAGGGATAGGAGGATCCTGGTATGTACTGCTGATCCTTCAGAGAATGAACCTGTATTGACTGGGCATTCATTAAGGATTTGGCATTCTGGTCCTAGCCTCGTGATGTGCCACAGAAGTTCCCGTGGAGCTTGTTAAAAATCCCAGGGCCTGGGAGCCCTTCCACACACTGTCGTTTAGAAGGTTCCAGAGACCCTGCTGTCTCTCGCGGCCTGCGGTGGCGCACCCAGCAGCCGGCCCCTGGAGACTTGCCGCGTGTGTCACCCGGCTGGGACGCAGCACTGGGATGCCAGGAACAGGAGGGAAATGGAAATCACTTTTCTAACAAGTGTAATCCCCAAATCTCCTCTTAAGCAACTACAATAACATCTCATATTTTATTTAATTTTCTTTTAATGGAAAAACCTGTTATACTAAATGAAAGGAAGCGATTGGTAAGGAAGATTTGCATGATGTTTATAAGCCTTTTATATGATTTTTTATTGAGTTTTTTGGTCTCCTAATTGATTAATAAAGGGAAGAGGGAGGGAAGACTGACATGTGTTATATTCTATCAGGGTTCAGATAGAGTGAAATTATTCCCACTTTGCCAATAACATTCTCAAGGTTGATTGCTATTTTTAATTTATCTGAGCAGTGCTTTTCAGTGAAGTGACATTGGTCCTGATCGCTTTGTAAACAGGGAATTTTACCTGAGGAAGTGAATGAAGTCTCCCCCTTCACAAGCAAATTTGGGCTTTACAGTCACTGATCTGACAGAAATGATGTCAGCTCCACGCTCTGCTGCGGGCCTGCCCAGGCCACTGGCTGGTGTTTTTGTCAGTGGCTTTCCTGTTGCGTCTTTGGCCTCACTCCAGCCCTGGGTCTGGCTACTGTGGCGTGGGTTGCTTGGCCCACCTAAGTATGAAGAACGTTTTGCCAGCCAATGAGCCATGTAGTCGTGGCTGACACATCGGGGCTACTGTTGGATAGCCTGACTTAGCAACTGCCTGCTGCCCAGCTGGCGCCAGCCCCTCGCCTTCTCCTGACATTGCCGTACAAGGCATTCCCAGGTCCACTTAAAAGCCCTGCCACAATCCTGCAAGATACGTAATAGTGGGAAGCCTACTGATGACTATTTCCCGAGTGCCTTTTGTATGTCAGATATGGTGCTAGGGTCGGAAAGGTGAAATGATTTACCCGGAGTCACAAAGTAACTAGGAAGGACTCAATACACTAAGACGTGGCTTCTGACTTTCAGTCTGAATGGATCTCACACTTGAGGGGAACAGGGCCTTGGCCACTTAGTAACTCCACTTGGGCGGAGAGACCGGCAGTCTCCACAGCAGGCCTGGCCTCACATAAATTGCACTTTACTTATTATAACAGGCACAACATGCGATCCTGCCTTGGGGCTGAGTCCCACGGGCCTGTCTTTAAAGGCCTGGAACTGTCCAGCCCTCGGGGAAGCAAAGCCATATTGGGCATGGATACTCCGGGAAGATGCCTGTGGCCCCTGGGTCCATTGTCAGCAAGACCTATATTTTGAGTCCCGTGTGTCTTGGAGTGTGCAGGGAAGGGTCGAGCATGGGTGGAGGGGAGGAATTACCGCAAATTGAGCATTAGCTACATGGTGCCGAGTGCAGTCCCTTCTGCACTGGCTCATTGGGTCCTCACGAGCACTCTGTAAGATCTGTATTGCTGACATGTTGTAGAAACAAGAGCGGGGCTGGGAGCTCCCCACTGAGAAAGGCGCTGGAGCCAGGCCCTGCTTTGCTGTCGCCTCAGTGCTTCAGGGTCAGGGCCCTTGTCATAGGCATGACTAGATCTTAGGGTTCTCCCTGCTGGCCCCCCAGGAAAGGTATGTTAGAGGCAGTCTGGACTAGGGCCAGCTAGCCGAAGTTCATATCTGGGCTTTGCTGCCTGTGGGTTAGGGGGCCTTTCAAGTCTAAACTTAGCCGAACCTTGGTTTTATCATCCCTAAAGGTGGAAAACATCCCACAGTCATAGAGTTACCGTGAGGCTCCAGTGAGAAAGTTGTTATAAAGCACTAAGCATGTGGCCTGGCTCGTGCTTACGGAAGTGACTGACTCAAAAAAGTGAGGGACTCGAGAAGGGGAAGCGGCTGTTATTATTGTGAGTTTTGGAAGACGAATCTTAATTAGATACATATTCTGAGCCATAAATCTACCTCTTTAGATCTTGCCTTAAAAAGAACTGAAGTCATAATACAGTGTCTTCTCCATGCCATCTGGTTTCCTGGGCTCACTCTTCCATTCTCTCCACCGTTCCACTGTTATCTCATAGGTGAGTTGCACAGACTCCCAGGTGCAAGCCAATAGCTATTACCATATAAAAACTGAGAAAAAGAATAGCTTACTGTTTCCTGATGTTTGCCAATTGAAAAAACTCAATACAGCACCTTAAATTTCTCAAAGTGTTGAGCTCGTGTGGAGTCAGCATTCAAACCGGAGGTAAAATCTTTTCATGCCCGACTAGCTGGTACAAAACGGGCATTTTAATTGATAGCTGTGTCAGTGTTGCTCTCTAACATAGGTACCTGTGTGACATATCCACGCCTGTGTCACCCACACCAAGTCACTGTTGGTGCTCGCTCTGGCTCGAACACCTTCTGCTAGGAGGTGCATTGTTCTGCACAGTCTCTGACCTGAGTTTACCTGTGGCCTGTTGTCACTTCCTGGACGGGGGCCCAGCTGAGACTTCCAGCTCTGACAGAAGCAGCCTCCGTGCCTCAGAGAGGCGTTAGGAGGCAAGTCTTTTCCTGCAGCAAAACAGAGCACCGAAACCAAAGGTTTGGTTGAAACACGTCTGTGATGAACCCAGTTTTGTTTTCGTTTAAAAATGCCATTACACTTTCTATTCAGATGTTCTTTCCCAAGCTTTGTTCTGACTGCAGTGAGATCAGTCCCAGAGAACTCTTGGCTGGAGTATATTCTGTATCCAAGGCAGGCTATAAAAGAGCTGTTGCTAAGGGAATTGGCTGAAGAATTTAAATCAAATCTTGCTGTTATATTTAAATTTCGCGTAACATCGGACCCAAGCTTTACCTGAAGGGGAGAGGAAGATGGAGCGGGAATTGTAACAGGCGGCGACGGCGAGGCAGGCGCTGCCACTTCAGAGCCCCCTGGCACGTGGCGCTCTGTTCATGGGAACTTCTGTTTTTTTCCTCTTGAAAAGGTCCTGGAGAAGCTGTTCCTGCAAAGATGCCTTGCCTTTCAGGCTAGGTCCTTAACGCGGGCAGTTTCCCTCACAGGGGCGTGTCGCTCACTTCAGAGAGAGGCGGTGATGAGGAAGAGACAGCCCTGGAGGGTGGCAACCACTGAAACCTCAGTCTCTGGAAATCGCAGTTTACTCAGTGCGACCTTTTTTGGGCCAGTTCCAGTCTACCGCAAATGATTTTTCGCTGTGTTTTAAACTAGATAGAAAGAATAAATTTTCTTGTGCTGAAAAAATCATCAAAGCAATTTCAGTGGATGGTATTAATGACTTCATTAGTAATATTAGTAATATCGGGATATGATTAATGCGCTGGGTATTATATTAGGAGTTTATATACATTATTACATTTAAATGCATACTATGATAGGCCAAAGGTGTGTCCGAAGTATATAAAATGCACAGCGGCTGAATATGAGATGACAGTGGTGTTTTCTGCATTTGTCTGCCTGCAGACTAAACATGTTTAGAGTGAACCGTATGAAATCGCAGTTTTGTCAGGGTTAACCGTTATCAGTTTCATGTAGTTCAACACAGAGCACGTTTGCATATACCAAACTGGTGGACATCATTCTAGAATTTCCTTGGGACCTCCCTGCCATGTTTAGCAGACACAGACACGTGGGCTTTTGCACAGATGTGTAAATGACCATGCGGAAAAGTAAGACTCTTTCCATGTCTTATCTAGTAACCACAGAACTGAGCAGCTGGAAGGATCCAGGGCTGTTGGTGGCTCGGCCTTGTTTTATGAAAGTGAGGCCCTGAGAGGTAAGGGCCTTGCCTGTGGTCATGGGGTCAGTGAGTACCTTATGAAGCTGGGACTTAGGCCTGTGCATTCATCCTTCCCCTATTGATTTTCAGTGACAGGCCATCAGAGCCAGCGTTGCCTGTGATGTCTCTGATGTAGGAATAAACTGGAGCTGTGGTTACACCAGGCACAGGGGTTCTAGGCAGTAGGAGCTCTGTGGTGCAGAGATGAGCCGTGGTGCAGGGAGTTAGCATTCCCTGCAGAGGGAGGCGAAGGTGGTGTCTGGGTCAGGTGAGCGGGGCTGGGCCATCACGGAGTGGGGGCCTGCAGGAGAGACTGTGCTGGGGTGAGGGCGGAGCCTGGCAGGCGAAATGACTGCCTTGGGCCTCTCCGTGCTCCCGTCCTGCCTCCCTGTCAGAAACCCTGGAGGTTCTATCACATGGCCACTTGGCCACAATGCTGGCCTATGTCATGTTGCTGGTTGGCAGTGGTCCCACAGTTCAACTCTTTCTTTCCTCTTGAGGGTTTTGCCTCAAGGCATCTTAGGGTCCTCCGCTGCCCCTGGCAGCATCCTTGCCCATCTCCACAGGCATCAGTAACTCAGAGTTCTGAGGAGAAAAGGTTTAGTGCTTAAGGCCGACCATTCTTTTTCTCTCTGAGGGGCCTCTGTACTCCTGCTGATTTGCTCATCCCGTGTCCAGCAGCCCCCAAGCTCTCCAGTCTGTCGTTACTCACTCCCATGCACAAGGATAGAGTTCCACGTCACTAGACCAGTAAATTAAAACTTGTAGATAATAAGTAGCCATATGGAACATACATGTCTTTGGCAGGGACGGTGAGCTTGTGAGTTTTAAAAGTGCAATAAGCTAAAAAATGCAGACAAACATAAACCCGTCTGAAATACGAGCGTGTTTCTTTCTACATAGTGGAAACCAGTGCTCACCATGTCGAGGGACTCTGAGAGCTGTGGGCGCACGTCTGTCTGGGGCTCCGCGGCTGGGGCAGGGGTCCACAAGCAGAGTAGGAGTCCTGCCCACACCTCATGCTGCCTCTGCAGGTTTATCTGCGGCCACGGCTTTGCCTCTCTCCACCGTTTTCTGTATGCCTTTCTCAAAATTAGAAGTTGTGTCTTCTTTCCTCCCCCACTGAATATCCGCCCTGCTGGCCATCGCTGTGGAAGGCACACAGTCATAGCAGGAGCACCTCTAGCCACTATTCCTGGGGGCCTGAAAACACTGTCTGCCCCTTTATTCCAGATAGATCAAACGTGCATTTCTCTTGAATTCTCCAGTACCTGTCACAGGCATTGGCCTCAGAGATGATCTGTTTCCCTCTCGAATCCCCGTTGTACACCAAAGAGGGTTTACATTCAACAAGACAAAAGTCATCCTGTTTGCTGGGCTCGTGGGCAGCTCAGTCAAGTAGCATCGATATCTTTTTTATTTTGATACCAAATTTAGAAAATAGCATTTCTGCCTTTATTTCCCAACTGTAGTTAACAGTATGTTTTTTAAAAATGGTTTTCCATACTTGCGTGTGGAGGTACCGTATTATGGTTTCGTTTAACTTAGGAACTCGGAGGCGCTCGCCGATTTCCACGTAGTCGTCGGGAAGATCCTCTGGACAGTCAGGTGTTCGCTGCCTTTCTTGGGAGCCACAGCGTTCCCTCAAACACACACGTGGTGCCAGCATTTAATTTGTTCTGTGCTTGTTTCATTGTAAGAGGATCGTGGTATTCTGCGAAATAAAAGAATTCAGTGAAAACTCATGCCATAGTAGATGAGCAAAACCATTAGAAAAAACTGACCATAAACTTAATAAGAATCAGTCATGTGATATTGGAGCCAAAATAGTTAAGGCAGTGGAAGGATGCTTTTCTCACTGAAAATCTTGGAACCCTGTGCTTAACACAGACAGCAGGGCTGGGTGGAACTGGGGAGGTAAGGATGTGGACAGTGCAGCCTGCTCTCCCCTTGGCTTTCGTAGGCAGTCTCCTCCTCAGAAACGCAGAAACCATTGCTGTAATGCATTGATCGCATGGGTATAGCAATCTCTTAAGTGAACATAACGTGTTATTACTTTAGAGGCATGTCTTTATACATCATTTCATTGGGCCCTGGGGAACAGACAGCAAAGGCATTATTACCCTCATTTCCCCCCGGTTTTCATAAAAGGAAACCGAGGAGCAGAGAGGTTAGTGACAGGTCCAAGGCCATACTGCTAACATGTAAGGCAGCGGGGATCGGAATGTAGTTCCTCTGACTCCCTGTTCAGGGCTCATTGCACGGAACCATCGGATTATCTGCAGGTGCAATAAAAAGCCCAGGCTTCTTCGAACGGATGGGACTGTTTCTGGAACGTTTTATTCAACAGAGGATGGTGAACTGGAAGATGTTCAGAAGGGAGAGACAGGGGTACAGCCCTTCACATCAGAGATGGCAGTAGAAGATTTAAAAATGCAGATCTCTTTGAGAGTTAATCTGTTGGTGTGAACTGGTTTCAGTAAAAGCGTGAGAGGCTACACGTAAGAAGGGGTTTGAGGCTCCGAAGGCTCGGGAGCCTTAGACGAGGGGCAGATGTCACAGTGAAGGGCAAGAGAGAAGACGGGGAGGCGTCAACGTCCCATAACTTCAGAGATGAGCCTTCAGTGGCCCAGGGGACGCGTGCGGCCCACCGGTTTTCAAAATACAGGCTTCGTTCCTTTCTCAGGGTGAAAATTAGAAGACTGCTTTCATGTTCCCACTTCTCCAATATGTCATTTTTTCCCAGTGACAGTCTTTTATTCAGTGTAGTAGGTAATCTGAATTTTAAGAATATTGTATGTTTCCCCATGGGACTAAATTAAGCTATTTGCATTTTGAATGGAATAAAAGGCTCTAAATTTTTTTTCTCCCTCCTGAATCATCCTTGGAAAAAAGAGGTTGCTCACCACTGATTTATAATTTTATCTGGATAAAAGCCACTTGCAGGAAAAACAAAACAAAACCAAAACTCCACTGTCTGAGTGCAGCAATGCTAGCACAGAATGGAGCCCGAAGGGTGGAAAATTCAGTGAGAGAGATCTGGGTTCAGCCCGACAGCAGCAGCAGCAGCAGCAGCAGCAGCAGCAGCAGCAGCAGCAGCAGCAGCAAGTCGGAGCAGCCTCAGAGCTGGTCACCAGGAGCAGGTGGCTTAGAGGTGCTCGGCTCGCCATCCCTGAGAAGGCGCGGAGGTGGGCGCCGCCAGTCCCAGGCATGAGCCTCAGCCTCTGGGCCCACTGCACTCTGTTCTCTTGACATCCAAGATTCGATTCCTTGAAAGGTTTTCATTGGGCTATCACATCCGAAGGAGTAATGTGACTTTTTTACATTGCAGTAGGTAATGCTGAAAAGCACTTAGGTTTGGGTTTCTCATGGTGTGTGAATTTCTGACTGTTGAAAATTTCTCAGAAAGAATCGGAGAATGTGTGGTGTTAACTGGGCCAGATTTGCTAATATATTTGAAGAGCATGTAATCTGTGGATAAAAAAACTGATCTGAGTATTAGATGATAAAACAATAGTTTACATACTTTTAAGTCTTAGAATGACATCGGTGTTGGTAACTGTGTCCCCAGGGTAAAACGTACAGAGGAACTGTGTTCCTGAAGGTTGCATATAAAGTGCCCATATTTTCCTTTTTTTTTTTTTTTTTTGCATAGGTTTTCAAAGATCTTCTATTTTTATTTTTGGTTCATTTTCAGGTTTCAAGTAGTTTTTCCTAAATGGTTAGATTTACTTTTCTCTGTCTATCAGCTTTAGTACTTAATGGTCTGTAATAAATTCATGTTTCAGTGGATAAGGGCTCGATAATACAAACAAAAAAATGAGCAAACAAAAAAACTCTAAGTGAACTGTTTTATAATAGACATAATTTCCCAATTTATATGTGTTATAATTTGCATTTGCTTGCAGCAGAGGGGGAGGGCACTTTTTCTAATCATAAGTCACTGATCCACAGGAAAAATGAATCAAGGTCTTCTAAGTAAAGAGCAGTTTAATTTCTTTGAGAAATGTACTCCCCTTTCCCTTAACAAATAAGAACGGGGACATAAAACTCTATTTAGTAAGTGCTGGAGATAAGAACTAAGAGATGTTTAGGATAAAAATAAAGAGAAAGAAAAACGAGGAGGGAGACCACAGAGAAATGAACATACACACATGTATGCACACAGAAACAAAGGAAAACACAAAGACCTACAGTGAGAGGCAGAGAAAATGAAACAGACACCTAAAGTGAATGTATAGGAACATCCTCAAGGCTCCGAACTGGAAGTCTTTCGGTGGGGGCCAGGCATGGAGTTATATAACAAAATGAGAAGTGGTGGCAAATGTGATGAACTTGGAGTGTCTGTCCATCCTGATGGTACCCAAATCGAACAGAACAGTGTGCCGACCAAAGGAAATCCATGTATTCTCTACGACTCCTGGGTTAGGAACATCGCGGAAATAAGCGCTAACATTTGCTGAGAGGTTACCGTGTATCAGACCTTGCTCCGCGTGCCTCACCTTTAACAACTACAATCCTCCCAACGTCGCTGGAGTCCATGACTATCATTATCCCATTTCAGAGATGAGGAACCTGAGGCACCAAGCAGTTACAGGCCCTACATAATTGGTGAGTGAGTGAGTGGTGGAGCTGGGATTTGAATCCAAGGAGTCTGGCTCCAGCAAGAGCTGTGCAGAAAAAGGGAAAATCCACACAGAGGCAGGAGACAAACAGCGACACGCACAGAGGCCCAGCCACCTCCCTGCCCCGTGACCTAGCCCCGGTGAAGCGCACACTGAGATGTGGCAGAGACAAAGAGAACGGCAGGAACCTTCGAGCTGGGCTTCCATGGAGTGACATCCCGACCTTCTTTCTGACTTAGGCCATGTGCATAGTTTGTATCACGACTTGAAAGCATTAACACTGTTTTCTGCCTCTTGAAGGTATATAGGTAAATGGGCCAGGGTGAAGGAATTCACTGCTTGGCAAACGCTTGCTTTTTAACTTATTGCTATTATTTGTTTCCGTGTTTTGGCTTCCCATAAACTTAAAGTGACAGTATGAATTTGTTTGAGACCATTGGCAGCAGTTTTTAAATTTTTTTATTTTTGCCAGATGAAAATGGTGTTCTAGAGGGATTATCACAATTGTGTTTTGCCTAGCCTGTGGCAGGCACTCAGAAGTGTTGAATTGATTGAATCACAAAATTTAGCATTATTTAACAATAGATACTCTCACACTCTTCAGGCAGTATTTACATGCAGCATTTTACTAATTATCACAGAAACTCCTTGAGGTAAGCAGGTTGGTATTATTATGCCCATTTTACAGATGCGGAAACCAGGACCTGGAGGGCCAAGTAATGTGGCTGAGGGCTTACGGCAGGCAAGTGATGGTCCTGGTACCCAAGGGTTTCTGCTTCTAAATCCAGGTTCTTTCCACTGGGCCAGACTGCCCTTCAATAATTTAAACTGAAAGCCAAGGATAAATCTTACGGGAAATGTGTTTTTTTCTGGAGTTGCACTATTTCCGAACAATGTGAACCTCTTTTTTTTTCTGTCTTGGAAGGAGGAATATTAAATATGTGTGCAGTGTTTAAATTCTAGAACCTTCTTTCATATCTTTAACCCTTTAAGAGAATATTTAGGACTATGATTTTTTCTGTTTATTTTTAATGTCTCACTTTCTAGTCCTCTGCAATTGAAGGAGGGCAGTGGATATAATGCTTTAATGCAGTAGATTTTTCCCAGGCTACACAGTAAGATCCCCTTTATAAAGGTTCGCTGCCAAAGTCAGCTGCAGTGATAGCCGTAAGAGTTTTAAAATATTTGCCAATGCATGTTTTCCCATCACGCAGTTTTTGAAATTATTTTAAGTAAGCATTGGAAAACAGCATTATTTTAAAACCATGTTTTTAATTTTGAAAATCTGAGTTGAAAATTAAACATCCCGGGAACAAAGGAAATACCTTCTCTTTCTGGACCTTCACTCTGCTCCGTATTTGGCTCCTCCCTCCTGCAAACGCAGAGAACCTCGTTTTATGGTGGGAGAGGTGACGTGTTTACTAGGACATGCTTTGGTGACCCCCCGCCCCCCAACACATACACACGTTCCCTAAATCAAGAAGTTAAACATGATTTTTCTCAAAAGAATGATGTGAAAGGAAGATTCCCTTTGCTATAGTTTTGTTCTGTCCTCCCAGGGGGAAGAGGGGCTGAAATGTGCTTAACTGTTTGCTACATTTCCTGTGTGCACGTATTCATCCCCCATATTATCTGAGACCGCCTGCAGAGGGAGTGTTTAGGAAAAAGAGAGGAAAACTAATACAAGTCGAAAGGAAGATGCTTGCATCTTAATTTTAAGGGAACACAGAAAGCCAAATGCTTTCAGAAAAGGGCCCCTTCATGGAGTAATTTGCCTGGTATGGCATCACAGTTTGTTGTATAATTTCGGCCCTGTTACTATGGAAACCTGCTTTAGTGTAGCAGTGATTGTTAATCAGGATTTGTCGTTATTCCCCTTTCATCACGAGGCTCTATATCCTTATGGATTAAATCACAGTTCTCATTGACAATGGCATAGATCAAACATTATTGCCCCACATAAAACAATGGGCTGCTCCCTGTCCTTTCCCCTCATTACCAGAAGCTGTGAACGCCAGCTGAAGTCTAACTTTTACAAGGAAATCAAGGCCCCTCTCCGCTCCTACCCTCATGACAGAACGTCAAGTAGGGGAGGATGAGGACTACTTTCCTTTAAACTCCCCGCGCCTACGGGAAAGTGAGGGCAAGAGTCATCTCATGCCTGCAAACCTGAGTCTGCAGACACAAACCCAGGCAGGAAGTTGTGTCCGTTGTGTGACTGCTGACTTCTCCTCTACTCCTTTATGCGTGTGTGCACGTTGGCGTTTAACTGAGCTCTTGTTCTTGGAGCAGTCTGCTTTCCCTTCTTTTCTGATTGATTTTCTGGATCCCTAGCTGCTGCTCTTCTCTAGGAAGACTGCATCAAGGCTGGAGGCCAAGCTGCTACCCCAGTTACTGCTGCTGTTCTGCCTGGGGCTTGCAGGCTGAGCCTTTGCCCTTCTCACTTTGGGGAGTTGGGTGATGACCTTATCCAGACGGGGCAAGTTCACAGCCCTGAAGTATAGTGCTGGATTTAGTAGCGCCATGCCAGAACACCACCACTTTTAGGAAAATCAGCTTCAGGGAATGTGGGAATGATGAGGCTCTAGCTATCCAGTGTTATGGGTTAGGGGTCGTTTTGTTTGGAGCGAGAATCTTCAAACTATACCGGTTCATGCATAGCCTCTGGAGCCCGTGTTCCCAGGTTTTATTTCTGGCTGCCCCACGAACCAGCTGTGTGACCTCAACCAGGTTTTTCACCTCTCTGAGCTTCCCTGTGTAAGACGAGGGTAGCAATAGGACCTCATGGTCACGAGGCTTAAATAGCCTGGCATTTGAAAGATGCTCAGACTAGTGACTGGCACACTGTGAGCGCTGCATAGGTGTTTGTAAATATATGACAAGGAAACAACATTGTGCTTACATGTATTCAAAATGTCTTCCAGATCCGATTACCCAAATATTAGTGAGGTGTTGAAAACAGCACTGCCCTCCCCCTCTCATCTTGTCCCCCCTTCCCACTCCCTGCTTTCTCCTCTCCATCTCCGCAATGTGCCCAGCCCCCAAGTATAATTCTGATTGGCTAAATTAATTCCGCAGCATCCTGCTGTGAATAATTATGTTGATCCAGTGTGTATTCTGATGCCTTTTTTCCCCCCTCTTTGCCTAAATTATAATGTGACAATTGCGGCTCACAGCTGGCTCATCAGAGGTGGGCAGTTTGGGAATTGGCGCATCTGAATGTGCTTCTCTGTTAACCCTCTGCCTTGATTGCTTAAGACAAGACATATGTAAACCCCGTGATTATTGCCATTTGTTTGGACTTTGCAAAGACTCTGCCTTCAAAAATAAGCTGCTGGGTTTGTTTTGGGGGAAGGGGCACATAGGAGCCCCTCTCCCTTCCCCTCCCCCCTTTCCCTTTCAGACAATAAATAGCTGTCAGGCTTATGTCAAGGATGAAATTATAGGTGCACATGAGGCCTTGATTACATTGTTTTGGAGGGATTGCTATTAACATACTGAAATGAAGTCTAATTTTTCACTGACGGAGCTGAGTCAAAACTCAAGTGACAGAGATAGGACATACAGTGTGAGGAAAGAAAGGTCAGACAGGGGCCCCCGTTCCGTAGCGGCGTGGGGGGGGGGGGCTTCGCCTTATTTAAAACAAACACTAAAACCAGAATAGTTAATGTGAAGAAGATCTTGTTGGAAAAGAAAGACCAACTGATCGAGGATGAAATAAAACATTTGGGTTAGATAAGGTTCTTTGTGAAATCACCATGTGTGATTTTCAAGTGTATTTAATTCATTTTAAGGCAGCGTCTCGATTATTGAGTCAGCCTGTGTTTTAGCTGAAGAATGTGCTCTCTTGATTTTTTATTTTGCTTGCTGCCTGCATAATTCATTTCCTACTGCCACATTCCCCATGCACGCATCCTCTGAAGATGCGTGCTTATGATCACCCAATCTGCAGGGTGAGTGCCCTTGTTGTACTTCTGCTGTTTATACATTCTGATGATGTGAACATGTGGCTTGTTAATTTTCAAAATCCTTCATTTAAAAGGGGTTCTTTGCATGTGGCTTTCCTGGCATGTTTTAAGGAGTGGTGCCTCATATGATGGTAGATTAATAATAATGTGTTATATCGTAACTGTCCCTGCTCACTGTGGTGGAAATTTAAAAATTACACACACACACACACACTTACACACACATGGGGTGTATGTGTTTCTTATGTATGTATTTTGACATTGTCAGTGACTTAAAGTTCTTTCATCCATTGTTTCATTGTTACTGTTACCTAAAGGGGAAAAATGGAGATGTAGTGTGGGTGGGGGAGAGAAGAGAGTGTCCTCCAATTTGAAATCTTACAAGGGTGGAGAACATTTGTGGACACATTTTTACTTATCCGAAATGGACATTCTTGGTAACTACTAAGTGCAGGACGCTGTGCTGCAGCTCTTGTGGGGATTCAGAGGTGGACCAGCAGTGGCTCCTGCAGTTCAGGAATGTGTGGTCTAGATCGGAAGAGAACACGTGTGTTCGCCTCTCCTGGAGCACAGCAGGGCGCGACTGTGGAGGAAGAGCTGTTTGCTTTGCTCTTCAGCTCTTCAGGTGCTGCAAAGGTAAATCGAGGAAGAGGAGGGGTTGATGGAGGTTTAATGGAGGAGGTTGCATTTAAACTGGGGGGAGAATTTGAAACAGAAATGGAAGAAAATCACCCCAAGCTGAGTAAAACATACAAGCAGAAGCTGGGAGCCGAATGGTGAGAGGTCTGGCTTGGCTGGAGGTCCTCACCCCTGGCCGTGCTTTTGCATCACTGGAGAACGTGTACTAGAAGCACCACTGCCTGGAAT
>PVKM010017313.1:0-26024 GCA_004027735.1 Carollia perspicillata
ACCTGATAGTCCTCATTTACTATGCACAAGTTGCTTTAGGTGGTTACCTTTTACAGAAAACAAAGGAGCCAATGCCACTAATCACATCACAGAAGAGGGCTATTTGCAAAGGAAAAGACAAAAGTGGTTGGACTGGTTACACTTGTCCTAGGAAGGTTTAGCATGGATTTTAGGAAGTTATTTTGCAGTAAATGTTTGCCACAAATCCGGGTGAGGGAGTTTTTTTTTTTAGCAAAAAGCAATACTTATAGTAGCCTAAGGCATATTGCAGGCCTGAGTACCCACGGGAGAACCTATCCGTGGGTGTGGGTCCTGTGCATCTCCGAGTGGGAGCTGGGCCCACGCCACGCAGAACGGTTTCCTATAAAAAAGGGGTGTTATTTGTGCCAGACTCTGTATTTTTGTCAGGTTTATACCTAAGTATTTTATTTTTCATTAGCTTTAAAAAACATATATGGTTCTCTTCTCTTACCAGTACATGTAGGTTTGCCTGATTCTTTTAGTGAATAGGTAGCATCTTGTTGTGTGACTATGCTATAACTTCTTTAACCATTTCACATTGATGGACATTTTATCATGTTTCACCGTCACCAATAATACATCATGAGCATTCCTGAATGTATATCTTTATGTATTCATGCTCTTTTTTCCGTAGATTAGACTTTTAGATATAGAATTGCCGTGTTAGAGTTTCCACATTTTAAATTTTGATAAGTGATGCCAAATTACTCCCCCAAAAAGCATGCACCAGTTTAAGTTTCCCCCACGTTGTTGCTGACTATGAATATCAGGGTCTTTTACTTTTATTTGCTAATTAAGTATATCTCATTTTTTATTTCAGAGTTTAATTACTTTTATATTTCTAGTTGTGTTAGAGATTCTTTTGATATTACTTGTTCATTTTTAATTGGGTTTTATTGAGTTATAGGAGCTCTGTGTATATCGCAATATTAACCCTTTGTATGTTATATACACAAGTATATATGTATTGCAAACATTTTATGTTGAGTCCTTTTGCAAAATTTTCCATTTTTCTGTTCTATCTTCTCTTCCAATACCTTCCTCAAAACTAACACTCCACAGTGGATATCAGAGGAGGGTGAGGGATAGCCAAAAAGCCAGAAAGTATTAAGGTTTGGGAGACAAAGGGATTCATTATTTCTTTTTTTGCATATCAGATCCTTGGGTTGGTTATTGCTGCTCAAGGATTTTTTTTTTTAGGTTTGAGGTTGCTGTAGGGTCTTCTGCACTTTGGCTCCATGCAGTGTCAGCTACTGAAACTTCTCATTGTGGATGAGAAACATCAACCCTTGAAACTGTAACTCAGGCTGTGCCACTCCCACGCTTGCTTAGTTGAGGATAATCTTACTATCATTGAGACTAGAATATTATTAGAATCAGTGCATATGAAAGAAAGGTCATTTTGGGGGGGAAATCATCACTGATTTTGACTGGAGAGCCCTTACATTTTCTTTTTCAAATTAAAAACTTGTGTCTCAGATGTGGTCAAAGGTGAAAAGGTCAAGCCTATATTTGAGGAACCACCCAACCCCACAAATGTGGAAGTAAGTCTGCAGCAGATGAAAGCCAATGATCCCAGCCTCCAGGAAGTCAATCTCAACAACATCAAGGTATCTCATTACAGTGGTCGTCAGTCACTTGATTTAGCATGAGTTTAGAAAACTTAATGGAGATTACTGATTACCTGTTTGAAATGTTTTGAGTCACTGATTTTGAGGCAGGATATCTTATTCAAAACAAGCAGCAGTTTAAAAAAAGTGATTTTTAGAATTCTTTGAAAATAATAACAGTTGCTGTGTTAAATATAGTGTATTAGTCATCTATTGCTGAATAGCAGATTACTCCAAAACTTACAGTCTTAAGAGAATAAACGTTTGTTGTTTCACACAGTTGCTGAGTATCAGGAATCAGGGAGTGACTTAGCTGAGTAGCTGTGGCCCAGTGTTTCAAATGAGGCTGCAGTGAAGCTCTCAGCCAGGGCTGCAATCATCTCAAAGCCTTGACTGGGGCAGGCGGAACTACTTCCAAGATGGTGCACTCATGTGGCTGTTTATAGGAAGCCTCAATTTCTTATTTTTTTAATTATTTTTATTATTTAAAAATATTTTATTTATTTTTAGAGAGGGGAAAGGAGGGAGAAAGAGAGAAATACCAGTGTGTGGTTACTTCTCCCATTCCCCCTGCTGGGGACCTGGTCCACAACCCAGGTATGTGCCCTAGACTGGGAATCCAACCCAGTCACAGGCCAGTGCTCAAGCCGCTGAGACACATGGGCCAGAGCTGGAAGCCTCAATAACTTAGCTCATGACCCTCTCCATAGGGCTGCCTGAGTGTCCTCACATCCTGACAGCTGGCTTCCCCCAAAGTGAGTGATCCAAGAGGAAGAGAACAGGCAGGAAGCCACCATGCATTTTATGACCTATTCTCTGAAGTCATACATTGTTGCTTCCACTCTATTCTATTTGTCAGTGGGTCATGTCACTCTCTGACAAAGAAGTGTGTGTGTGAGAGAGAGAGAGAGAGAGAACATTGTCTGACATCCACTTTGTTTCTTCTTCTTGGGCCAGTTTCTAGCATTTAATACTAATAACTGACTGGTTGAGTACTTACTATGTACCAGATTGCTTGCTAAATACTTGATCATTACCTCATTGAATCCTTAGAACAACTTAAAGAGGTTAAGTTGCCCGCAGTCACAGAACTAGTCCATAACACGTGTAGGACCCTCGTCAGTCCCTAGCTGTGCCCCAGACTGTCTCCCTCCCCAGGGGTCAGTACTGTGCTAAGTGCTGTGTAAGAGGGAGTATGATTCCTTAGGTCCATTCTGAAGAACTTACTGGGAGAAAAACACTAAACAAGTAATTAAAACACGATGTGGTAAGGCCCCAAATATTATGGAATTGCAGATAAGGAAAACTTTGAACCTGCCTATGAGAGCCAGTAAACAAAAACGGTGATATTTTAACTGGTTCTTAAAAGAAGAGTGGGAATTAATCAGAGAAAGGACAAAGAAATTTCCAGGCAAAGGGAAAAGCATATGTAAAGGTATGGAGGAGAGAAAGACCATGGTATATTTTGAAAAACAGCAAGTGGCTCATTCTGGTTAGACTATAGAGAATGCGAGAAAAGAGGAATATGGTACGTGCATATCTTGCAATTAGTCATCTAAATATATAAATTACTTAAAAGCTATGGGTCCTTAGCCTGGTGTAACAGTGCTGCTGATTGGTTTATAAACTATCTGTATCTTCCCCATCTTAGAACATCCCAATTCCGACTCTGAGGGAATTTGCAAAAGCTCTGGAGACCAACACTCACGTGAAGAAGTTCAGCCTGGCGGCGACCCGCAGTAACGACCCTGTGGCAGTTGTGAGTGTGGTTCTCAGACGCGCAATACGAAAAGATTAAAGTTGTTAGAAACTCTTTAGTTTGTTTTATTAACAATTTTTAGGTCTGATAAATTTGTTTTCTATACAGCTAATCAACAAAATTAGTTAGAATGAGACAATCAAACAGAACCCAGTTGTTAAGCACTTTGAATTGAATAGACTTTTGTTAGCAATACACTTTTAGGAGAAGGCATTTCGCTAAATATGTATTTGGATTTTGTTCTGGGCTTAGTATAAATTTTCTACACTTTTGCATCTTTAGTAACATTTTGTCACAATCAGTGGATAGTATAAGACCCCAAATCCTACTGGAACTTGACACATATAAAAATATTAAAGTAGCCCTGACCATTGTGGCTCCGTAGGCTGGGCATCACCCTACAAAGTCGGAGTTATCCGGTTCAATTCCTGGTCCAGGCATGTAGTACAAAAGGCAACCAACTGATGTTTCTCCTTCACATTGATGTTTCTCTCCTTCTCTTTCTCCTTCCCTTCCCCTCTCTCTAAAATAAATAAGTAAATAAAATCTTTAGAAATAATGATAATAACAAACTAACATGTCTTTTGGAAGCTCTAAAATACCATTAAAACAGACACTATGAAAGTTATGGTGCTGGCACAGGGTAGATATTTGAAAAACACTTGTAAAATCGAAGAATAAGTGTGCCCTCCAACCTCTCAGCAGTAAAGAATATTTCCATTATCACATAAGCACTCATGTAAAAGGGAGACTAAGATACAAGATTAATGTTTTCACCAGCAGTTATTACATATCTAAATTTGTAAGTTAAAAGCAGTTTTGAATTTGAAACCTATCATTAAATTAGGAAAAGAGCACAACTAGATCATTGATAAAGTGAAATGAACAATTTAAGGATTTTATCTGTATATGATTTTGTATAATCTCTGCCTTTAAGTAGGTTTGTTTTCAATGAAGCAAAACTATTCACAATGCATTTTGTATGTTAGCGACTAAAGGGATGAATAAAGAAATGATTTGTCACTCTTATATTATTTAGAGTGAAATGGCAGGGATGAGAATAGTTTATAATCCATTGTCCATACTGCTAGTAAATAATCTAAGCTACTTTAGGTTAAAAAGATAACTTTCTAAGTGAACTAAATACATGCCAAATGTAATAATTCCTCTGATACTGTTTTTAATGCAACAACTCCATGTGTTGAATGCATACTGTGCAACAAACACACCATGCAATTGTGAGGAAGAACTGCTGTCCTTCTGGGTGTGAAGGGGAAGGCTTTGGGCTTTCTGCCAAGGTGGCCCAGCTCTCACCTGGATGACCCTGATGACTCCCCTTGCAGCTATGCCCCATGGTCAAGAAATAACCTTTCTGTGGGTTGAAAATTGCTTAAGAGCTTCAAGACACTTTTCTATGTAAGGTTCAAAAACTGATTCAATGCGGCACTTGAGGGGTTACTGTGAATGTACACAAATTAACTGTATCTGAGACCGTGTTATCCCCATTTTACAGATGAGGCAACTGAGGCTCACAGAGGTTAAGTAACAATTTAAGATTACACAGCATGTGGTCCATCCAGGAAGTCAATTTAAGTGATCTGTAATCAAGTTAAATTCACCATGTGCCAAGTACTTCCTTAGAACCACATTATAGAAGTGAATATTAATAGAACTTGCCCTCACTGAATGCCAGTGTAGAGAAAAGGCTCAAATATGTAAAAACTGCTCTTATTATTAACAAGGATGCCCCAAGAAAATCAAGAGTTTAGTACAGCACTGTCCAATAGCAATAAAATGACAGCCACAAGTGTCAGCCACCTGTATAATTTAAAATTTTCTAGTACATTAAAAAACAAAAAACAATAGATGAAGTCAATTTTAATTTTAATAGTATATTTTACTTAAACCAATATATTCAAAATAACATTTCAGAATGTAAGTTGAAAATATGAAGTATTTTACTTTATTGTTTCCACATACATCTTTGAAATCCAGAGTGTGGTTTACATTTACAGCACGTCTTAAATTCAGACCAACCATTTTTCCAGGACTCCATAGCCACCTGTGTCTGGTGGCCACCATTTGGAGGGCACAGGTTTAGTTAGACTGTGCAGAACACTGCATTCTCATACAGTACTGTGAAGTGCAAAAAGGAAAATTTACGGCACCAGGGACCTAGCCCTGAGTGGGTCTGCCTAGAGCCAGCCGGTGGTATATGGGTTCTTGACTTCATATAGGAAAGATTTTGCAATAGGCGTCCAGGTGACTATGAGGGTACATTTATTAAAGCTGGGGACAGTGATACAAGAAAAGGCGTGGGGTAGACAAAGCAACAGGAGAGCCTAGCTGTGCCGCCTTAGCTCACTGGGAAGTCAGAGAAAAGAGGGCCTAGAGGGCAGGTTCAGGGGATTAATTAGCCTGGAATGAGCTGCCAGCTGCCCATTGCTCCCTGGTTGCAAGTCTTGGGGTCCCTTAGGATTTAGGAGATGCCATGCCTGTGGGGGAAGATGTGGGAGAGGAAGAAGGGAAAGAGAATGGCATGGGCCGCTCCCCAGAGGGAGAGCACACTCTGGGTCCTTTGTCTGAGGCTTTTATCTCTCTCTTACAGGTGGGGATCCTAGGGGAGGTCTCCGGGGAGGGTTTCATTAGAATACTCATCAGTTCTCCAGGTGTGCTCTTTCAGGGTCATGGTCCACTGATTGGTCAGTGCCAGGGCAGGAGGTCATTAGTCATTGCGGCTGGTCCTGGCATTGTTCACTTGGTTTTGCTGCTTTTCTGGGCCTGGAGCTGAAATACAACTGAGGCCTACGTGCTATCCCTAGGGAAGTGACCTGTATCTGGCTGTAAATTACTTGGCCATTTTTGTTCAGCTTTCTGTTTCAGTTGCCCTATTCTACTTGCCAAGGAATGTTCCTAGCTTCTTACTATCTTGCCTCAAAACCTACTCTTTAAAAATGTACTTTATTTCTATAACATTTAAGAAATCTAGTCTTTGTTTTACTGTTGTTATCATCCCCAGCATATGTAATAGATGCTCAAATATTTGCTGAACTGAAATGAACTTGGGCCCACAGCCCAGGGTTATGTTTGGCTGGGTCTCTCCTGTTTTGTTCAGTATGAGAAAAGTGTTTTCTCAAGTTTAAAAGAAATTGGCAAGATCTGGCTGCTTGCCAGGATGCCCTGTAGCTTTTTTTTTTAATAAAGGCGTAATTGCTCTGACATTTTGTTACTCTGATACTGAAAGTAAATCCCAAAACTTGAAGAGTCTATAAGGTCTGGTGCATTCCTTTCCTATGCTCTAATTAAAATGTGTACATTTAATTCTAATTAAGGGCCCAGTGCTGAATAACTTACATGGTATATACAATAAGGACAGTCCAAACCTTTGAACCTTCTTTGTAGTTCAAGCAATGCTTGACTAAACAGGATTGCTCCTCTCATCCAGTGGTTCTCAACTCAGGGCAGTATTGCCTTCCAGGGGACATTTGGCAGTGTCTGGAGGTATTTTTGGCTGTCATTACTGGGTGGGTACTATTGACATTTAGAGGGGCTCCAGACAGCTAACCCTTCCACCCCCCACAACAAAGAATTCCCTGCTTCAAATGTCAGTAGTGCAGAGCCTGAGAAACCCAAGTTGGATTCCTTCTCTTTCTTCTTCTTGTTTTTTTCCTCCATAAAAACAATTCAAATAGTTTAGAAATTCCTTGTTCTATTTCCCAGAGCAATCACTGTCAGTTTGTTTTTCATTCTTCTAATTGTTGTCGTTATGACTTTAATTAAAGTGTCTGTCAATCCTGGCTGAATGTTAGTCACCTGGAGAGCTTTTCAAAAATGCAGCTACTCAGGCCACCAGATTCTGATTTAATTCATCTGGGGTGGGGCCCAAGCATTGGCATGTTTGTTAGGCTTCCAGGTCGTTCTAATAAGCAGTCAGTGTAGAAAAACACTAATATACATTCATCTTTATTTTTTATTTATTATCTTAGATAATTGTTGATCCTCCATCAGAAAAGATGAGGGCATTCCTGAACTCACTTTACCTTCCATCCTTTTCTCTTCTGTCACCAAATTGTAGTTATTCTATTATTTTCACACTTTTGAGCATCATACATTTTGTCATTATATTTTATGTTATGTATATAGATTGACTCCAGAATTTAAAATGTATCAGTAGCATTTACAATTATCAGGCCACATTAAATATATATATTGTGGTATCTGGGTACTTGTCATTACTTTGTTCCAGAATTCATGAGTAGTGTCGAAACCTACGAGTGGCAAGCAAGCGATGAGTGCAGAAACATTTTTTTTTTGCAGGGCAGCATCTCGAGTCATACAAATTTCAGCAGGTGTGACAGGTCCCAAGCAAGCTCCCAGTGCTGAAACATTTTTTTCTCGTCAAAACACGACGAGTACCGGGTTTGATGAGGTCTGAAGCTGATGAGTACCGAGTTCTGACTGTATTCTGTTCCCAAGGGCCTTGAAATCGAGTAACTAATGTTTTTCTGATTCTTCTTTCCGTGTAACTTATTTTTTCTTGCTAGAAACTTTTAGGACTCTTCCCTTAGAGCTCTGAAATTTCACTTGCGTGTGCCCAGTTCTAGCCTTTTTTAATTCATTCTCCTGAGCCTCAGTGGGTTCTTTCAGATAAAGACTTGTAGCTTTCTTCAGCTCTTAGGCACTTTTTCCCCGTTACTTTATAGTTTCTTCCATTCTCTTGCCTTTTTGGTTATTGTCCTTGTGAAACTCCTATTGGATGAACGCTGATCTTCTCGTAACATTTCTTCACATGAGTATCTCATAACACTTCTCTCATTCACGATGTTGGTTTTCCTAACACATCCAGCAATCACGAGTGGCCCGTTCATGTTTCTGAATGGAGAACAAGTTTGAGTTGTGTAAACCGGCATCATTTCCTCTCAAGCTGTGTAGGCCTCATTCACCACGCGACAGGCTGCACATTTTACTCAGTAACTATTGATTCCACCCTCAGTAAATACCAGCTCCCTAGCACAGGAATTTTTTATTTTCTTTACTGCTGGAACATAGTAGAAGATCAATGGTCTTTTTTGGATGGATGAGTGCTTTTGTAAGCAGGCAGGTGCATTCATTGACTGGCCGTCTTCTCTGTAGTGAGTATATGAGGAGCTGGCTGGCAGCTGGGGGTCCCCACGACTGCTGCAGTTAGGAGGGCTTCACTCTGCGAGAGTATTTCATCCCTGAGCAACAGCCGCCTCTCCGGCCTTTCATGCACACTATATCTGGTGATGATCTGGAGGTGCCTCAGTGTCTGCACTGCTTCTCTCTACGGTCCTAGCACCTCCACTAGAGGCTCTTCCTGGGAGATTTTTCACGGGTAGGTGTGCCAGCAGGTACTCTTTTTGGGGGAAGCCACGGGGAGGGATGGTGTGCTCTCCACCTGCTCTACTCGGTCCATCTGTTCTCGAATGAAATGGCCCTGTCGGAACTTACTCTGGCACCTTAGGCAGAGTAACTTTGTGCTAATATCCCCACCAGTCTCTTTTCTATATTTTAGCAATTCTTCAAGATAAAGGCTCTCTTTTTTGTTGTCGTTGTTTTCTTGCACTGTGAGAGTTTCAGTTGCTTAAAAATTATATCTGTTCCTCATGAAGTGGAAAATGGGGGAGCAAGGGGATCGAGCAGGTGAATGTGTGCAGACTGCAGCCACGAACTGGGAATCTCCAGGGCTTTGCCATGCTGAGTGGTGACTTTGTCCAGAGTTGTCTTTGAGGAATTCTGATCTCTGGATGACCTGAAATAATATGACTAAATCAGTAGTGCCTAAATGCTGGCCAGGGGTAAAGTTTTTAAAATCTATTCATACTGTAAGACCAAAGTAAAATTCTTCTGAAATTGTGTCCTTTGCACATATTTCCTAATGTTAAAATGCCTTTTCGCAAAAAAAAATTTGATAATGGTAACAGATGGCAGTGATTTTAAAAAATGTCCTTACTGAACAAAGCAAAGTTGATAATTCTATGTTGGTACCTTTCTTTTTTAAAAAAATTTTGCAGATATGTGAAATTCATAAATCTGGCTGCTGGACTAAACAATTTTTTGAGTTGTAAATTACTATCTTTGTTGCTTAGAGATGCAAGTATGATTTAACTAAGCTTTTAAGTACTGTAAAAAATACTTATTTAACCTGGGGGGTGGAGAGTTCAGGAAATAAATCTTTAGCAACCCTAACAACAATAATTATTATTACTTTCCATAATAAGGCTTTTGCAGACATGCTGAAAGTAAACAAGACCTTGAGAAGTCTAAACATAGAATCCAATTTTATAACCGGAGCTGGGATCCTGGCCCTGGTGGAGGCACTGAGAGAAAATGACACCTTGACGGAAATCAAGATTGACAACCAGGTAAGCTGACTCACAGGGCTGCTGTGAAAGGATTGCCATCATGGAGCGAGGTAAAAGACAAAGCTACATCACTTGATTTGATGTTCCTGCTTTCCTATGAATTATAACAGCAGGTGGCCTGCAGGATAAGTGGGGGAAAGCATGTTAATAATTAAGCAATGCACAGTTGGGCAGCCTCAGACATAAAGAGCCAGCAAGCCCCCAGCCCTGGGCTATCAGGCACTGGAGGAGAAAGAGAGGAGGTGGGGGCAGAGGTGTGACAGCTGCTTTGTTCAACCATCATCACTGTTGCCTCTTAGCAGAGATCAGCAAATTCCTGTCCCAGCCTTGCTGTTGCCTGTCACTAGGACTGCAGATACAAGGAGAAAGCAGAGTGGCCACTCCTGGAGACAGAATTCTTGTCCCTGGATAGAGCTTGCCGGAGCTAAAAGAAAGAACACACCAGGTTCTTGCAGCGTGGTGCTGGCCACAGAGCCCATTTAAAGGAATTTGGGTTCTAGAAGATGGGCTGGCTCAGAATAGCAGCAGGCCTCACGCACAGTGCAGTCACAGTCTCAGCTTTGTGGCTGCTTTTCTCGGGTTCCCAACAGCAGCCAAAGCAAGCTGCTTTTCCCTAGAGCTACCACTTCCTGTTCCCTGAAGCACTCTCTTTCCCACCATCAGCCTGCAGTGCCTCTGGACTTGTTCTGCTGGCTTCAGCTGGTCCTGCCCATGGGTAGCACACCTCACTTCTCAGCGTGACACTGTGCCCTGCCTCTTTGGCTACAGGGAAGTGCCTGCGGTGGGAGTCGATGAATTTGAGGGACCTAGACACTGTATAGTAGGAGAAAGGGCCCTGGAATGGAGCTAAAAAGAGGAGACAGCAAGGAGACTTGAGCTGTGAGCATTCCCCTGTGGGTTAGTGGGAGGGACGGTAGGGAAAGAGCCTATTGAGAGTGCCCCCTGATGTCTGGAAAATTTCCTGGTGTAGATCCTACGAGATCTGATAAAACCTGAGGGTTCTACTCAGGACTTTTGCCTGGCGACCCAAATCAGGTCCCGTGGACACCTCCCCTCTCCCTTTTTGCTACCCAGGACAAGGGGGACTGTTCAGTATCTGCCCTCCTCCAGAGGCTTATTACCAGGGGAGCAGGGGAACCCACTAGGAGACAGGCAGCCTTCCTCACCCTCCCCAGGAGGGATGAATCACCAGAGCAGCTTTCCAAATGCAGAGGTGTGGAGGGGAGCACAGGGGGCTGACCATACACATTCGGGGGAGGCTTGATGCTGTGTATCTTGGTCTGCGTCCAGCTGCTAGTACATTAAGAAAGAGCCATCAAGGAGTAGGAGAGCAGGAAAACAAGCTAGAGAAAATACGAAAAGGGAACAAGTGTTGGTTCAGGGATATTTGTCAAGCAGATTAAGATCAGGAAGAAGTTGGGCACTCTTAGTAAATATTCCCAGGAGATCTAAGACAGAAGTGGACACTTTATTCCAAAGTATAGTTAACTTTTTGTGTTGGTTTAGGTCATAATGAAACCTCGTGTCTGAAATAATGTTCTAGATACTCTGTTCCTAGTTCCTTGTAAAATATTATCTAGTTAGGGTTTTCAGATAAGATACAGTTAAATTTGAATTCCAGATAAGCAACAATTAATTTTTAGTTATATGTATGTCCCATTAAATATTTGGGACATATATCTACTGAAACATTATTTGGTATTTATTGAAATTCAAATTTAAATGAGTGTCCTGTATTTTTGTTTGCTAAATCTGACAACTTTATACGTAGTGAATGAGCTAAAATCCTAAAAATGTAGAATAGAGCAGCTTTTTATAATGCATGTGAAGAAGACCCTAAAGTACAAAGTCTCTCTTAAATCCCCTCCAAAGCATAAACCTCATCATCCCTCTTCAGCCATCTAGGAAAGGCTTTGTGTAATTTTCAGCTTCATTTTTTTAATGATATTTTATTGGTTATGCTATTACAGTTGTCCTGATTTCCACCCCCATTGCCCCCCTTCTTCCCCACTCCCTCAGGCAATACCCCCACCATTGTTCATGTCCACGAGTCATGCATATAAGTTCTTTGGCTGCTCCATTTCCTATGCTGCCCTTTACATCCCCATGGCTATTCTGTCATTATCCATTTGTACGTCTTAATCTCCTCCCCTGCCCCGCCTCACCCATTCCCCCACACTCTCTTTACCCCACACCTCTTCCTACACACCCATCCCTTCACTCCCTTCAGTCTGGCGACAGTTAAAACACTGTCTATGTCCATAATTCTGTCTCCGTTCTTCTTGTTTGCTTAGTTTGGTCTTTAGATTCAATTGTTGATAGATTTGTATATTTTGCCACTTTATTGTTCATAGTCTTGATCTCTTTCTTAAAGAAGTCACTTTAACATTTCATAAAATAATGGTTTGGTGATGATGAACTCTTTTAGCTTTTTCTTGTCTGGGAAGCTCTTTATCTGCCCTTTGATCCTAAATGATACCTTTGCTGGGTAGAGCAATTTTGGCTATAGGTCCCCGCTTTTTATCACTTTGAATATTTCTCACCAGTCCCTCCTAGCCTGCAAAGTTTCTTTTAAGAAATAAGCTGACTGTCTTATGGAAACTCCACTGTTGGAAACTCCACTAACTTCTCTTGCTGCTGTTAAGATTCTCTCTTTATCTTTAACCTTTAGCACCTTAATCATGATGTATCTTGAAGTGTAGATCTTTGCAACCATCTTGTTTGGGACTCTCTGTGCTTCCTGAATTTTGCATGTCTATTTTCCTCACCAAATCAGGGGAGTTTTCTTCCATTATTTTTTCAAATAGATTTCCAATTTCTTGCTCTTTCTCTTCTTCTTCTGGCAACCTCTCGAAGTTGTCCCAGAGGCTGCTTATGTGATTATCATTTTTTTTTGGATTCTTATTTCTTCTTCTTGTTCTGATTTGTTGTTTTTTGCTTCCTTATGTACCAAATCATTGATTTGATTATTGGCTTCATCTATTCTACTGTTGTTTCCCTGTAAATGTTATTTCAATTTGTGTATCCTTCGTTTCTGACTGGATCTTTTTTATGCTGTTGAGGTCTTCAGTAAGTTCCTTGAGCATTTTTATAACCAGGGTTTTGAACTCTGCCTCTGACAGATTGCTTATCTCCATTTTGTTTAGCTCCTTTTCTGGACTTTTGATCTGATCTCTCATTTGGGCCATATTTCTTTGTCTCCTCGTTTTGGCAGCCTCCCTGTGTTTGTTTCTATGTATTAGGTAGAGCTGCTTTGACTCCATGTCTTGGTAGTATAGCCTAATGTAGTAGGTGTCCTGTAGGGTCCAGTGGCACAGCCTCCCCTGTTACCCCAGCTGGGTACCTGAGGTGTGCCCTTTGTGTAGGCTGAGTATACCTTCCTCTTGTAGTTGAGCCTTGGTTGCTGTTGGCACATCAATGGGAGGGATTTACCCAGGCCAGTCAGCTACAAGGATTGGCTGTGACCACAGACCACCTACCTCTGCCCTCTGTGGATGCTCAGCTGTGCAGGGGCAGGGTGGTGGTTCTCTGACGTGGTCTGTAGCTGTCCCCTGGGTATGCTGGCCCTGTGGTTTCCCAAGTGGTGCATGCCAAGGTCAGCTCCCATCTGTATTTTGCCTGGGGCCACCCTGTTTGAGCTATAAAGCCATCTGAGATGGCTGCTACTTGTGCTGGGCTTATAGATTCCCAGGAGAAGCCAAGCTGTGAATCTAAGCTGGCTGCGCTAGTGCTGGGCCTGGGGCTCACTGAGACCAGTGGCTGCTTGTTTGAGAGGATTTAGGAAGTTGTGAACCATGAGCCAAGGCCAACCATTCACATGGAAAAGCAGCTTGGGTGGGTCTATAAGTTAGGTGGGATAGAGTTTCTGAGGATCGTCAAGGCAGGTCAAACAGTGTTAGCCAGGTTGATTGAATCTTAGATACAGCACCAGTTTGCTGGCTCGGTCAGGGGAGGGTTTAGAAAAGCAACAGTGGCCTCTGCCCACCTTGTACCAGACACTTCAGTTTCTCCCTGCATGCCACTGATGCCTTTCAAGGTGCTGCCCAGGTGCTGGAGCTCAGAGGGGTTGAGTCTGAGTAGGTGAGTCTGTGTGTGAGTTTTTTAAGAGTAACTTTTTGGGGCTCCAAAAGTTTCTTCCACTGACTCAATCCCCACTGGGGGATTTTCCTCTCCCTGGAACCCTGGGCTGGGGTCCTGGTGTGGGGCTGGAACTCCTTACTCCCAAGATATCCCTCCCGAATTTTTATCCACCACAGTTGGGTGAGGAACCAGCCTGTTGCACATCTGCACCCCTCCTACCAGTCTGGATGAATGTGGTTTCTTTAATTCTGTCATTGTCAGACTTCCATTCAGCTCAATTTCTGACAGTTCTGAGTGATGGTGGTTCTGTATTGTAGTTGTAATTTTGATGTGGTTGTGGGAAGGAGCAAGCCATGTTCGCCTATGCTGCCATCTTGACCAGAAGTCCTAATTTTTCAACTCTAGCCTCCAATATGCCTCTGCAATGACATCTCTTTACTTATAACGAGAAAGAGAATTCAGTTCTAGATGTGGAAAATTCTTTGCTTTCTTCTAAGGGTGAGGAAATTCAGTCGATACTTGATTCCCACCCACAATTTTGTTCACTGACTCAGACCGTTAGAAGTAAATCTCAGTTTCCTCATGTGTCTAATGAAGGGTTTGAAATAAACTAACCTCTAAGACAGTTTCCTCAGACAGGGTCAGCAGCTGAGACTCATTTGGTACCATTGTAGCAGGCACCTGCACCAGAGTGAAAGCCTGCTGAGAACCTGCCCCTGCACGGGCTCCAGGTAGAAACATGCAATGACTTAATGGAGCACCCTGTGAGAAGAACAAGTGGTGATGCATATTCAAGACTAAATAAATTCGAGTAGGGAAAAGAGGTTACTTAAAGAAAAAGCAGAACGTTATCTTAAGAAATGTATGCATAAGCTTCTGTTTCTTTTTTCTTTGTATTTAGTGGCTTAAAAAAGAGAAGCATACTACCACCATTACAAGGTTTTGGTGCCCCTTTGTTGCCTTGTTTATACAACGCAAAAGACCTCAAATCAAACAAAGAAGATTCAGGCTGAGAAAGAAAGATGCCCTCTGTTATATTACTTTATCCCCTTCTGTTATATGCCCCTCTCCCATTACAATTTTCTTCAGCTCGTTTGTATCACCATCAGCACACCATCCTCCAAGTTACCGAGGTGCAGGACTCCAAAAGCTTGAGATTTATGAGGAGAAGTAGAGAGACTGTTACATCTTCCCTCTCAGTGCACTGTGAGCTCCTGCTGCCAGTGGGTAGAACCCCTTTGCCCAGTCCAGGGGCATAAGCTGTAACTCTGGCAGTCCCAACCTTAGCTTGGGTCTCCATCTTTAATACAGTCCCATTGTTTGAAAGTGTGTCATGACTTAAAGTTGCTCATGAAACTATTAGGTCAGTATCTCTTACATTTTTGCTGCTCCTCCCTCCCGTAGACCCACATTGCTTAGAACGCTAATCTCTACCCTGTGCATTCCCAAAACTGTTGTCTTTCTGGAAGTACCACATTCTGTGAATATTTTGGTAAGAGACCTGTTTGGCAGGTTGTTGGATGAAAAGAAAGATGAAGAGCAAAGCGTTAAGCCCTAGAACTTGCCAAGGACAAATACTTCCTCCATACATTTTTCTCCTTTATCTATTCCATACTTAAATTTTTCAAATTTAAAAGGTATATATATTTTAAAATATATTGTAAAGCAATTCAGTTGCATGATACTGGCACAGAAGTAGTCTGGCAGAGTAATAGAGTCCAGAAACACTCAGGTGTACCTGAGAATTTTGCAGCGAAGTGTTATTTCAAATGATGGGGGTGGAATTAAGTAAAAGGTGGTGGGGAAATTCGCTAGCATTTTGGAACAAAATAAAGTTTGTGTTCTATTTTAATTCTTATACTAAAATTCATCGCAGATGAAATCAAGGCTTAACTATTACAATTTGCAAAATTATAAAACAATTGGAAAAACATCAACAGAGACTTGCTAAACATGACATAAAATATAGATTAATGAATTTGACCATATGACTATATAAAGACCTTTATAGTACTCAAAAAGAAAGACAAACTGAGCAAAGTAGTTTCAGCAAATCTGACAAAGGGCTAATTTCCTAATATATAAGAAATTTACAAGTCCATAAAAACTATCCAGGAACTGTAACCTGGGAGAAAAATGGGCAAATGACAGATATTAGTAGTTTCCAAAAAGAAACACAAATACATGAGAAAATTAATTCTTCTTATTCATAATTTGAGAAAAGCAAATTAAAGTGATTAAACGTATACAAGTGAATTATAAGTTGCACCTACTTTATTGACAAAGGCGAAAATATTGGTAATATACTGTGTTGCTTAGGTTAGGGGAGACAGTACCTCCCAAACACTATTAGCAGGAGTAAAAATTGTCATAACCTTGGAGGGTAAATTAGTAATATATCTACAATTAAAACATGCTTACTTTTGGGCCCAGCTAAAATTTGCCTTCCAGGCACGCTGGCAGAAACGCCCCGGCATGCAATGAGTGTGCAAGGGAAGATCCCTGCAGCGTTGTCTGCAAGGTAGATGTGGAAGGCAACCTACCAGTCGGTCCCTAGGACCTGGCTATGTAAATTAGGATTCATTACTGTAATGGAATGCTCTGCTGTTGGATGAGGTAAATGTATGTTTACCAACATGAAAAGGTGGGATTAATGTTAAATGAAAAATAAAAACCTGTTTCAGACAATATGCCAGTAGAATCCATTTCTGTGAAAAAAGCATACATGTACAGGAGATTATATAGACATGTAAATGCATAGAAAATGTTTAAAAGACTACATACTATATGCTAAACTGGCTTCCTCTGTGGGGAATGGGAATATTATTCCCCAGGGGAAGGGAGCTGTTATATTTTATACACTTCCTTTGTTTTTTCTAAACAAGCCTGTATTTTTACTTAGAAATATTTAATGTATATATTATAAAAAAATATACTGTGTCCCTTAAAGTTAATTTTAAATTCTTAGTTTTACATGTCGCCATTTAAAAAAATCTACTTTTAATGTTTGTATTATTCTGTGTCCCAACTTAAAAGACAAGCAAATACCTCTTTTCAGACACACAAAATACTTGGGGATTTTTCTGTAGCCCAGTAACCCCTTTGGTGTTTGAGAACTCACCTAGCTGGGGTTCAGACCACAGTAAAGCCTAATGAGAATCTCTGAGTAAGACTCTCCTGAGAGAGAATGGCACAGTGGTCTTTAATTTTTTTTGGATATGGATTCCAGAATAGAAAACTCATTAATCGTATTGATGGCTGTAAGACAGTTTCACTATTTAAAAACACCTGTTTTTGAAGTACAGATACTGGGGGGTAAATTACACACACCAAATAGTAGTTTTGCTGTAATTTTACATCTGGTATCACCTTTTCCTTCATAAATTATTGGCTTAATCTTCTCAGGTTAGCATGCCAGTAGATATGAATGTCTGCTGGGTTTTGCTTCTTGGTAAGGAGCAAAGGAGGACAGGGGAGAAAATATCTCCAGCTACTTTGCCCACTCAGTTGGAGATTTTTGCCTCTTTGCTTTTTTTATCCAACAAGTAGCCATGAATCTTTTCCACACAAGTGACTCTTCCCTCTTTCTTCTTGTCATGCCACGTATGTGTCTGCACCTGCGACCAGAGACAGCAGTTGGGAACAGCTGTAGAGATGGAAATTGCCCAGATGCTGGAGGAAAATTCAAGGATCCTCAAATTTGGATATCAGTTTACCAAGCAAGGACCACGAACAAGGGTGGCAGCTGCCATCACAAAGAATAATGACCTGGGTAATACAGCCACAATACATGCTGTTAGCTATTAGAAAAACAGGATGATCATTCATTTCTCCACTTCACGTATAACACCTCTCCATCCCACTGGCCTTTAGTGACAGCCCTTCATCAAAGGCATGCTATTCCATGGTCATGGGAACCCTCCCCATCCTCACAGTGTTTAAGTTTTATTGTAGCATTCTCTCAAGAATGGTTTGTTCTGTTTTCCAGACAGCCTGTGATTTTTGCTTGGTTTCCTTTATGTATTTGCTTATCTTATTTACTTACTTATTACATGTAATCACCCTTTGTTGTTATCCACACCAGAAGGTGGATGGACACAGTGACATGCAAATTCCTAGTTCACTTACATTTGAGTCCTGACAGTGCCCTGTACTTGGGTTTAATAGGGTGCTGTCTGACACTTTGGTAATTTACACATGGAATGAATTAATGGAACTATGATATGAAGGTAAATTCAGAGGTAGCTTTTTCAGTTAGCCTCTTCTTAATCTTTCCTGCTGTCCACTCTTTGCTGAGAATCCTTGGCATTTCTTCTGTTAGAATGAGGTGGGGCATGTCCTAGTCAACCACAGTACAGAAGAGTGGGACAGATTGGAAAGGCTTGATCTGAGGACATCCCAGCCACCTGAAGCAGCATGACAAAAGGACATCCAGGTGCAGACAGTCCACTTGGCGAGCAGTCAGCCATAGCAGACTTCAGTCTCCTGTTTGAAGTTCAGGGTCAGAATGCCAGACCTTAGACAGGGGAACTGGGCACACTGTTCCACCAAGTACAGTGCTGGCCATGGGGAGGATTCAGGTAGTGGACGAGGCAGAAGCTTAAGATAGAAGGGGGCAGATAAAGGTTAGTGTCCAGTTCCCTGCCCACACATGCTTAGCCAAGACCCTAAGGCCCAGCCAAGGTGCAGTGTGTGGCATCTAGTGGCTGGCCAGGCATGTGGCAGTTCTTGCCTTCGGGGTGCAGAGGCTGAGGAAGGAGCATCCCAGCAAATGGATCTTTGGGGAAGGGTGGAGGCAACAGTCATAATGCATCTAGGAAAAGCAGTGGGGGCCCACAGCTGAACAACATGGAGACCAAAGGAAAACAGGCGCACCACACAAGAGGTCTGAAATAATCTGGGAGGCCATCCTGAGCCCAGGAGCAGTAGCTGCGGGCTACACCTTTGGTTCGGCTGGGCTATTTGAAAAGGAGAGATGGGGCAGGACCACAGCCAGGGCACCATTTTTGCCAAGTTCAGGAAGCCTTCCTCCTACCCACCAGAAGAGCCAGCAGAGGGGGAAGAATTGGGTTGCAGGTACTGGGGATGGGCAGCCAGGCAACTTCTAATCTCAGTTTGCTTGCCATCTGAATCACCCCTCCCTTGGAGGTTGATTCTTAGGAGGTTTTATTTAAAACAGGCTTAGAAATTTTGATCTTCCAATAGCAGACCCTCTTGGTCTTCAAGCTATAATCAAAATTAATAGATTGTGAATGTGTCATCCTGCAGCATTAGTTAAATTGAAGCCAGTCAAGTGACCGAGTTGCACAGAAGCTGAGAATATGGGTTGTAGATGAGTGACCCAGAAATTACTTAGAAGTTCACTCCATTGTGGATCTGTTCTGGACCTTCACCACAGTCTCACAAGACACTGTATTATTCTATCATTATTGGGAATGATAGAATAATCCAGTAAATAATGGAATATTGAAATTTAAGATAACCGTATCTTCAAGGGTTTGGGATTGTTATTCTCTATGATTAATGTTGTTTCTCTGAAATTTAAGGAGTATTCCTTCACTTTGTCTTTCTAACCTTTATTTCTTTTTTACCTAGTTCGTAAAAAGCGAGTTGAAGGAGACCGAAGGTAAATTTCTACGAGACGTAAACGTTCACCACGGCAGCCATTTAAAAACAAACAAATACTCTTCTCCTTCCCCATCAGGACCATTTTATCAAAGGTCATTCATTTTCGTTAACCACACAGCTAATAATTTAATTGTTATTCTTGTTTAGCACTCGTTATTTATCTTGGATTTTTAAGTATATACAGTTGTTTTATTTGTTCATGGGCGCCTCTGGCAACTTGCACCAGTGGACGTATGCGGATCTGTCGTGGATGACAGCAGTCGAAAATGATTTCACCACTTTCATGTTGGGTTGTCTTACTTTGTGACATAGACTTTTTTTAAACCACTGAAAGGAGTTTAGTATATAAGTGTGTTTGTAACTGTGATTATGATAGAGGCCTATCTCTGTTTACATGCATGGCTTTGAGTTAGGCTAAGCACATCAGAAGTATTCTGCTGACCACAGAAGAAGTTAGTATTGCCAATCTTTCTCTGGACAAGAAAATGTGACCCAACTTAGCACAAATTCTCTGAGTTCCAGAAATATCTCTAAATGCACATGCGCCCGCTGATCAGAAATCAGCGGTGTCATCTTCATAAAAACAAGACAGCATTATGATACTTTAACACAGCCTTACTAAATAAGTAAATAAAATGGTTACTAACCCACAAATATAGCTTCCAGCCAGACTCACAGGCAGCAAAATGAACTGCTACATCTACCTTTACTGATTATTCACCATAAATTCAATGTTTAACATGACTCTTTGATGGATAACTTTTCACAAAGCTGTTTGAAAGTTTTCCAGATATGGTGGTTATTTTTAAATATTAGTAGGAGGGAGACTTTCAAAACAGTACATGCCCAAATAAAACAATAATGATTGCACCTTAATCAAGGTTGTCTGATGCACACAACTGCATTATTTTGGCACATTTTAGAAGCATTTATTGCTTTTTCTGTAGTGTAGCAAGATCGCAGAATGAAATGAGAACATTTGAGTTAATTACACAGTTTTGTCTACGTGGCATGATCCATCCAGACATTTGCAAACGTTGGGAAGAAATGTGAATTATCACTTACCCAGGTGTTTGTCATCTCAAGAACGAGAGCCGGGAAAGCACAACTGAGATGATCGCACGATAGTGAGTGTTAATCTTCTAACCCAGAAGCGCAACTTGCAACCTGCACTACGGAAACAGATCTTTGCTAACTCGGTGCCCACGGCTGTCATTGGTGGCACTCTGACAAGTGGCTTACTCCCTGCTCTCCTCCCGACCTTCCAGCTCATTCTCTTTTTCTCTCCTCTGTAATTTGAGCCTTGGCAAAGTTGGCTTCCCTCGTGCTGGCAGCACCTGGAGCTAGAGAGGTGCTGGTTGTGGCAGAAGGTGGGTCCAGTCCAGGATCTGTTTAATAATTGAGTGTTCCCGAGTTGCTTGAGAGCAGTACAACCAGTTAACGTAAAACAATTCACATATTATTCTAGTTAGTTTGTAAGGCCCATGGAAACCGTTTAGGATAGACAGCCTTTCTCAAATTAGACCTTTACCTGTATTTTAGATACTCACATCTGTAGCCCTAAAATCCTTTGAAACATCTCATTTTCTTGAGAATGTTTTACTTTTTTTTTTTGAGGGACTAATGAGCAGAACATATTGACTTTTTGGAACCCTAAAAAGTCTGTAGTTTTTTACCGCATCTCTCTATTATAAAAAAAAGTACAGTACATATTATTTAATGGTTTTCAGTCTGATTTTTACCTTCCCTCCTAATCACTTAGGTGTGGAAGGTTGGAGCCAACTTGTACAGGCTTCCTGATGATCAAATTTTCAAGAATTTTGCAAACAGATTATTAAACACAGCCATCATAAAAATTAAATGACATACACTTACAATTAAATATGTTATATTAAAATCAAAAGTAGCACTCAAAGATTTTACCATTTTCTAGGCTCCTAAAACTGTTTGCCCTTGTGGTGTCTGTGTGGCAGACACTACACAGTGGTGTGCGGTTCACACCTCTTCCAACCTCAAATTTGATACCTCTTGTTGGTGGTTTGGAATTGGCCGTGGTGGGAGTTTTTATACCAAGGAAATTATCAAATATTATAAATCAGGGCTTTTCTAGGTTGCTGGTTTATAAACATTCATCAGCAATGTATACAATTTTTTTTTGGTATACATAAGTTTTGGTTACCATGTTGCCAAAGGGAAAAAACATTTCTCATCTGTCTCTTTCCCCTATCATTTTAGATTCATTGCAGATATATTTAAGTGCTGAGTCCCTGGCATGGCCCTTCAAGTAAGGCTTTTTCCTTTCTTTTCTCATTCACTCTCTTTCTTACCTTTACTCCTAAGAAATATTGGATTCTACAGAGTGTCTTCTGCACCCCCCACGTGCTGTAGACTGGGGGCTAAAGCAGTTTCTGACAAACGCTGGCAAAAGCAAGAAAAAAATTCAGAATTTGATTATAATTGTGCTGCAGTTGTTGATAGTATTAAAGCAAGGTAATGGGGGTATTATCAAAATTTAGCACTCTTCAGCTTGTAAAATAGTTGGGTCACATGTAATATAGAGTCTATGAAATCAAATATTTATTACTAATCATTTTATCTTATTATTGCCTGTGTTTTAAAAGTAGCTTGAAAGGTGACATTTTCATGAGTATTCACATGAGTATCTTTATGTTAAAGATAACTATTAGAAAATAAACTTACATTTGGGAGCCTATAAATCATTTAATTAGCCTAGGACTTCATCTCTCCATCTGCCCAAAGTGTGCATGTAGAAACTCCTTCATGATCATGGTGGTGCATAATGTATATAAAATATTTTTATATGTATACATTTTGCCAAATACTATGTTGAGATGTTTGGCGACATCTGGACATCTGATTGAAGGGAGATGATCTCTCCTCAGGCCACCTCCTTCCCTCTCGTCATTGGGCCCATATCAGGTCATAATCACTTGCTGGGCCTGCAGGCTCAGATCACATGACTCCTGAAGGGTGGCTTTTAGGAGATGAATTCTGGAAGTCTGAAGGTCGTATCAGTAGTCCAGCAGCGTATCCCCCCATCTTACGGAAGTGTTTAATGGAAGCTGTTTCATTGTCATCAGCATGATTAAATCCCTTTCATCTTGGTAGGGCCTAATGTAAATAAATATAGTGTGTGTGTGTGTGTGTGTGTGTGTGTGTGTGTAGCCAAATATCTAACTAATATCTAACTGGGTATTTGGCTACATCTGGACATCCGATTGAAGTGGGTGCTCTCCCCCCAGCTCTATGTCCCTTGTCGTTTTTAGAGTTGCTGCAGGCCCAGGTTAACGTGAAGTCACTCCCTGGACTTTTAGGTCACCAGCCACCAAATTTTACAGCATGTGTGGACAGTAACCTTAGGGAATAAATATTAGAAACCTTGAAATCATTTCATTGTTTCAGCCCCAAATCTCTCCATATGTCTAAAGTGTATAAGTAGAAGCTCTATCATCTTCATCAATGCAATCCGTCCCCTTCCTTCCATCTGTGTTAGGGTATACCATACAAGCATGTATACATATTTTGTACATAAAGATCACCAAATACTGGAAGAAGCTATTTGGCTAAACCTGGGCAACTGATTGAAGGGAGATGCTGTCTCCCAGTCCCACTTCCCTTATACCCCTCTCAGCATGGCTACAGGCCTCAGTTAGGCAGAGAGTCACTAATCTGGAGACTCATGTGCATGCAGCTCACCCATCTGAGAGCACACAGTTCATTGTGCAGTAAAAGCCCACCTCTGTTTCAAAATTCAGAAATCCCAAATGCCTGTGTTCCTTGAAGCAGTTTCCCTAAGGGAAGGCTGGCACACCAGGCAAAAATAACAGCAGCTTCCCTTCCAGACAGAAACGTGGTCCCTGGTGGGGGCACCAGCACTAGGGAAACCGGTGTGCTCTGAGTAACTGCCACAAGAACCTTTCAGAGCCTCACACTTGAAACCTGGTGTCAAGTAAGCATCAGCATGCTGTAAATGTAAGGTGGTCCCTTAAATTCACGAAAGAGTTTGTAGATATTTCCCTTTTTTGTGACCATGATGTACTTAGCCCTCTCCTGGGCTAATTTTGGTATAATTTGATACGTGTTTCTTGGGCTTTGAGGGTAGAGTGCCTTTTTGCAAGGTGGACACCATCTTTACTGCAAGTATTTATAGCATCAGCAAAAACGGGCAGGGGCGGTGAGATGTGAATACTGGGTTCTGTGGTATGTTATCTGTACTCAGTGGAACTGTTTCTGGAATCAGGTTTTTAAGTCATGATCCTGAAGCTGCCTCCCTCTCGTACACTAATGATGCAGTAATAGCTACTTTCATTTTAATGAGCAGAGAACGAAGATGAAATGTTTTAGCTCTGCCCTCCAGTAGCAGTTTTCCCTTGTTGCTCCTCATTTCGAGTCTCCCCATCACATACTGTACCATCTTCAAAAGTAAAGGACCGAGACACATGCCAAGAGAAGGTGTGAGAATGATGGAAGTGTCAGGCCGAGCCCTCTGGATCAAAGTCACACGACCAGCCCCCCTGCCCCACTCCTTTGCCCCCTCCTCCCTACCACCACCACCCCCTACCACCACCACAAACTAGAGAGAGAAAAGTACCCAGAACCCAGGATGGATTCCTTGTTTCTTGCTACCAACTCTGGATTAAGTTGGGTTTCATTTTGTGGTGGAGGATTTGGGTAAAGTGGAGAGGCTGAGTGAGGTGGAGAAGGAAGATGGAAATTAAAGGTTTTAACTTGCGTAATGGCAGAAGTAAGCTCTACTCAGCTTACCTCTTTCCCAACTGCTGATAACATCAGTGATTGAATATTCAGTAGGTGAATGGAGGTGGAGTGCCAGGGTCTAAATTGGGAAACTGCCTCTGGGTACAGCTCTAGGAAGACTGTACGTGTACCAGAGGTTCTCCCAGGTTTGTGATGCATCATTGACTTGGGAGAAGGTGAAGGAGGCTAGACATTTCTCTGGTATTGTCCCTGGCAGTCAGTCATTCTGAGCACACTGGCTTTGCTAGTTGGTCTGGTGAAAGGGCACCATACCGACAGATTAGAGACTGACTCCTAATCCCGTCACCAACATTTAGCAGGTATATATCATGGGCAATTCATTTAATTGCCTGCCAGTTACAGACTATACAGAGGGAAGAGCACTGGATTTGGAGTCAAGAAACCTGGACACTTGGCTCCACACTTTCTTAGCTGGGCGACTTTGAGGCAAGCCACTTAGTCTCCCAAGTCTAAGCTGCTTCAGCTGTATTATAATGGGAATAATATCTTCACTAACTACCTCAAAGTTGTGGTGAGAACATAATAAGATAGTAAGACGAAAATACTGTACTGGAAAGGACTATACAAAAGTGGGAGATCGTTTTTATCATCTCTTCACTAATGTTTTCCACTGCCTCCTGAATCTATTTTCTTCTGACCAATAATTACATCTTCCACATGTTTTGAGGCATGAGTATGACGTAGGGGAGTGGAACTGCTTCATTTTTCACATAGACATGGGGCAGGTGGTTGGTGGGGGCAGGGGGTCCTTGCCGAGAGCCTAAGGCTGGACACCTGGGGGAAGGAAACAGTGATTTGAGGAGAGGGTCCGGGCACTGCTGCCCTCCTGTCAGCTCTGCCACCTCTCAGGGTGGGACAGGCTATGACCCGAGATGAGACAAAGGGCTAGGAGAAAAACTGTCTTCAGGGCTCACTCGTGATGTCAGCTCTTCTGGGCAGCAGCTGCCTTGTGTTCACCAGCAACCTTAGCCCTGCCCAGTATTATTTTCTGCAGAGAAAGATCTTGAAACATGGCCTCATGGGACTTTTCATAAGCACTTGGAAGCAACAACTATCTCATTAAACTTTGTACCTTCAGTAGAATCTAGTAAGGTGCCTTGTACACAATAGGTGCTTAATAAATATTTCCTGAATTAAATTGCCCTCCAGCTCCAAAAAAAAATGCTCCATTCGCCACCATGTGGTATTTTTGGAAAACAATACTGGTTTGGCTATCCGCTGTGTGTGGCTTTGTGACTTCCATCTATCTTGTCTGCATTTCATCTGGAGAATGAAGCGAGTGGAGTAGGTGCTCTCCTAGGCCCCTCCCAGCTCCTGAATATGACAGTCCCTGTGGTTCTGAGATGTTTCCTTTGCAGTTTTGTCTCTCAGAAGGCTTTGCTCAGAGGAACAGGTCTGAACTTCCAGACCTGTTGTCTGTCTTCAGCATAGTTCTCGAGGAACAGCCTTTTCTGAAAGGATATTTTAAACATACCTAATTTTTTCTCCTCAGGGTTGGTGGTGGAAAGGGGGAAATGGAGGAAAGGAAACGGAGCACAGTAAATAGCATGTTTTTCATAGGTTTTTATTTAAGGTGTGTGTGAGTGTTTGTGCGTGTGTTTCTGAGAGCATATTGATTGGATAACAGAGAAGCCAATCAGAAGTACATGTGCAGTTGAGAGAATCTGGCCCAGTATTAAAAATTCTCCATGGATAATCTAAATGTGGGTAGATGGGAATTGGCCATATGATGGAATGAGATGG
>PVKM010017314.1:0-26093 GCA_004027735.1 Carollia perspicillata
ATCTTCTTTTTCTTAGATAAATCCCTTTAACATTTCATAAAATAAGGGCTTGGTGATGATGAACTCCTTTAACTGTACCTTATCTGGGAAGCACTTTATCTGCCCTTCCATTCCAAATGAAAGCTTTGCTGGATAGAGCAATCTTGGATGTAGGTCCTTGCATTTCATGACTTGGAATACTTCTTTGCAGCCCCTTCTGGCCTGCAAGGTTTCTTTTGAGAAACCAGCTGACAGTCTTATGGGAACTCCTTTGTAGGTAACTGTCTTCCTTTGTTTTGTTGCTTTTAAGATTCTCTCCTTATCTTTAATCTTGGGTAGTGTAATTATGATGTGCCTTGGCGTGTGCTTCCTTGAGTCTAACTTCTTTGGGACTCTCCGAGCTGCCTGGACTTCCTGGCAGTCTCTTTCCTTCGCCATATTAGGGAAGTTTT
The DNA here is from genome assembly GCA_004027735.1 of Carollia perspicillata. Lineage (NCBI taxonomy): Eukaryota > Metazoa > Chordata > Mammalia > Chiroptera > Phyllostomidae > Carollia > Carollia perspicillata. The sequence goes on from PVKM010017314.1 coordinate 432, forward strand.
CCTTCATTATGTTTTAAAATAAGTTCTCCATTTCTTGATAAGTTTTCCGTTTCTTGCTCATCCTCTTCTCCTTCTGGCACCCCTATGATTTGGATATTGGAATGTTTATAGCTGTCCTGGGTGTTCCTGAGCCTCTGCTCATTTTTTTGAATTCTCGTTTCTTCATTCTGTTCTGGTTGAATGTTTATTTCTTCCTTCTGCTCCAAATTGTTGGAGTTTCCTTCCCTTCACTGTTGGTTCCCTGTACATTTTTTTAATTTTACTTTGCAGAGCCTTCACTTTTTCCTCTAATTTGCAGCCATACTCAACCATTTCTGTGAACATCCTGAAATACCAGCGTTTTTCCTTCCCTTCACTGTTGGTTCCCTGTACATTTTTTTAATTTTACTTTGCAGAACCTTCACTTTTTCCTCTAATTTGCAGCCATACTCAACCATTTCTGTGAACATCCTGAAATACCAGCGTTTTGAACTCTGCATCTGATAGGTTGACTGTCTGTTCATCAGTTAGTTGTATTTTTTCTGGAGCTTTGATCTGTTCTTTCATTTGGGCCATTTTATTTTGTCTTGGTGCACCTGTTACATAGTGAAGGGCAGAGCCTTAGGTATTCACCAGGGTGGGCAACCCACATTGCTGCTTTGTGGCTGATGAATGTCAGGGAGGAGTCTAAGAGGGAACAGTGTCACCTGCTCTGCTCTTGGCTGGCTTTCAGTCACTTCCCCCACTTCCCACAAGCAAATTGGGCCCTTCTGGTGCTGATTCCTGAGTAGGTGTGTTTGTGTACATTCTTGGACCCTGTGTCCAGTGAACTCTCCTCTGAGGCTGGGAGTTTCTCCCACTGCTGCAACCCCCACAGGTTTTTACAGTCAGAGGTTGTGAGGCTTTATTTCCCCACTCGGGAACTCTGGGTTGTGCTGTCTGTCTCACTCCCCAGTTGTTCCTCTGTTTATCCACATGCAAATGTGGGACTGCCCAGTCGTCCAGCCACTGCCTTGCTACGTGCGGCCTCTCCACCATGGCTACCCATCTCAGCCCCTCCTACCAGTCCAGATGAATGTTTCTTCTTTAACTCCTTGGTGTCAGACTTCCATACAGTTCAATTTTCTGACAGCTCTGGTTACTTTTTGTTTTTAAATTTGTTGTCCTTCTTTTGGTTGTGAGAGGAGGCAGAATATATTTATCTGTGCCTCCATCTTGGCCAGAAGTCTAGTACTTCAAAATTCTTAACAATTAAAATCCCATTCAGTTACATATCTAAGAAATGTTGCTTACCAAAAAGAATGTAGCAATATGAAATCAGTGCTGCCCTGGAGAACCACGATATTTCCTCACTCTGGCAATGGGGGCTCATAGGATGGTGTCATTCCTTCTCCTGGGAAAGCTGGAGAGGGCTCCCTGAGAAGCTGAGGTCCAAGTTGTATTATGAACAGCAGATACCAATCCTCACAACAGGTTTGGGGCTGTATGCTGTGGTGAATTTAATACATGTGGTACGTCAGACACAAAGTCTCCCAGTTCATCTTGCTCTGCACTTACTCCCCTAGCAAATATTTTTAAATCACTTGTACAAGTAGCTTCCAGCAAGGACCCCATGATTATTGCTTTTTTTTTTTTTTACCTGATTTCTAATTCATAGACCTGCCTCCTCTCCCTATGGGGTCATCAGTGCTTGCAAAAACCTAGAGAATGTGTGGTTTTGCATAGAGAGTAAGGAAGCCTGCCCCAAACACCAGCAAGTGTAATCGACTTCCGTTGGAAAAAAACAACTGGCCTTAGGCAATGTATTTCTAATTGTCTAAGTTATCCTCTCTGTGTGTGCATGCATATGCACAAGCTGTGCATAAATAGCACATTTTCAATCTGTGTGAAATATAATGGATGAGCAGCACATGACAGTAGGCTTAGCCCCTGAAGATTTACCAGGAAAGAAGACAGCTGCATGGCAAAGCTGCTGCTTATAATTAGAGAAGGACTAGCCCGTGTCCTGTGCCACTCAGCAGCTTCAACCATTCACATGACAGCCAGTTTATTTAGGTCTGTAACCCCCACTCTCTATGGGCGAGGCGCTAATTTCTTCTTGCGAACACTGCTTCAGATTGTCATCATCTCTGGTGTCATTGTAAGATCAGGGATGACATGATAATTGAAAAATCCCAACTAGAAACCATGATGAATGAGCAAAATAGGAGTTGCTTTTAACATCTCTTTTTAACTTTTAGGTGAGGGGAAAAGAAACTATTTTTAAACCCTACAGGCGTTCAGTTTTTAACAGGGCCGTATTGCCAGTTACGCGGTTCGCAAGAAAACTGTACTGCTTTCTTGGGCTCCAGGGAGGTGCAGGAAGTGTCTCCGCACTCCCGATGCAGAATGGCTCTCAACAGCACTGACTGGGAGGGAAATTAGTAGGCGTCCCATTGTTACCGTGCACTTTTGCCAGGATATTTCATTAGTGTAAACACTGAACCCATTGTCGTCTTGTTTAGCCACTTGACCCTGGTGATTTTCAATTCGGTGTGCCCCTGATGAAATCAAGCAGTGGCATGCACGAGACAGGCACTAATTATGAAAGCAGAGTCATTGCTGACCCAGTACCGATTAACTGCTCCTTTGCAGTCTTTGTTCTGGGACATTAGCACTGTCTGGTTATCTTGCTTCAGTTGAGGGATTCAGGACAATAGCGGTGCTGATGCTAACTTCATGGCAATTTCCCTGTTTGTTTTGCAGGTCACGGCCAGGGGCTTTGGGCCGCTGTTGCAGTTTGCCTACACCGCCAAGCTGTTACTCAGCAGAGAAAACATCCGCGAGGTCATCCGCTGTGCCGAGTTCCTGCGCATGCACAACCTAGAGGACTCCTGCTTCAGCTTCCTGCAGACCCAGCTCCTGAACAGCGAGGATGGCCTGTTCGTGTGCCGGAAGGACTCGGCTTGCCCGCGCGCCCACGAGGACCATGAGAACTCCGCGGGAGAGGAGGAGGAGGAAGAGGAGGAGACGATGGATTCAGAGACAGCCAAGATGGCCTGCCCCAGGGACCAGACGCTTCCACACCCCATCAGCTTCGAGGCCACTGCCATCCCAGTAGCACAGAAGGAGGAAGCTTTGCTGCCCGAGTCCGACGTGCCGACGGACGCCAAGGAGAGCTCCGAAAAGGATGCGTTAACGCAGTACCCCCGATACAAGAAGTACCAGCTTGCATGTACCAAGAATGTCTACAATGCATCATCCCACAGTACCTCAGGTTTTGCAAGCACATTCAGTGAAGATAGCTCCAGCAACAGCCTCAAGCCGGCGCTTGCCATGGGGCAGATTAAAAGTGAGCCGCCCAGTGAAGAGAACGAGGAAGAGAGCATCACGCTCTGCTTGTCCGGAGATGAGCCTGACATCAAGGACCGAGCAGGGGATGTAGAAATGGACCCGAAGCAGCCCAGCCCCGCGCCCGCCCCTGCCCCCCATCCCGGGGTCGCCTTCCTGGAGAGATCCAGGAGTGTGTCCTCTCCCTCCTGCCTAAGGTCTCTATTCAGCATAACAAAAAGTGCGGAGTTGTCTGGCCTGCCCAGTACATCTCAGCAGCACTATGCCAGGAGTTCTGCGTGCCCTTTTGACAAGGGCATCACTCAGGGTGACCTTAAAACGGACTACGCCCCTTTCACGGGGAATTATGGACAGGCCCATGTGGGCCAGAAGGATGTGTCCAACTTCACAATGGGGTCGCCCCTCAAGGGCCCCGGGGTGGAGGCTCTCTGTAAACAAGAAGGAGAGCTGGACCGGAGAAGTGTGATCTTCTCCTCGAGCGCTTGTGACCAAGTGAGCACTTCGGTGCATTCGTATTCTGGGGTAAGCAGTTTGGACAAAGACCTCTCCGAGCCGGTGCCAAAGGGTCTGTGGGTGGGGGCTGTCCAGTCCCTGCCCAGCTCACAGGCCTACTCCCACAGTGGGCTGATGGCTGACCACTTGCCAGGAAGGATGCGGTCCAACACTAGCTGCCCGGTGCCAATCAAGGTCTGCCCTCGATCGCCCCCCCTGGAGACCAGGACCAGGACTTCCAGCTCGTGCTCCTCCTATTCCTATGCAGAGGACGGGAGCGGGGGCTCGCCCTGCAGCCTCCCTCTCTGCGAGTTCTCCTCCTCACCCTGTTCCCAGGGAGCCAGATTCCTTGCCACAGAACATCAGGAACCAGGCCTGATGGGAGATGGAATGTACAACCAAGTCCGACCCCAAATTAAATGTGAGCAGTCTTACGGAACCAACTCCAGTGACGAATCCGGATCGTTCTCGGAAGCAGACAGTGAGTCGTGTCCTGTGCAGGACAGGGGCCAGGAGGTAGGGAACCCGCGTAAATTCAAGCATGTCATCCACTCCCCCAGTCCTGTATCTGGACTTTCCCTGCCTCCCTCGCCACCACTCACGGATTGTTCTTATGTGCAGAGATGAAAGGTTACAGTAGAGGGACTGCCTCCCCTATTTACGGAGGCAAGATGCTTTAAGGTGATTGCAAATTAACCACTTCTGTCCTAGAAAGCACTTGAAATTTGATCTAGATGTAATACTCAACTAGCAGCGGCCAGCTGCTTGGTGAAAAAGTGCACTGTGTGGAAGCAAGCTCGGGTGCTTCAGACCACCTGCTCCCCCATCTCCTCCTCCTGCGTCCGCTATGAAAGGGCGCTGTACTCATCACCTCCCTCCTTGCTGCTCACCCCTTCGGTGGGAAGGGAAGTATAGAAACACTTTCAAAGTTGAGACCAGATAGGTCCACACTAAGTGGGTGCTTTTCCAGCACCTTTAACTTTTCCTTGTCACCAGAAGACCCTGGGGCCATCCTGTGTCCATTGCGACGCTCAGCCGTTCTGGTCTCGGGGTCACTGCAGAAGCACCCTAATCAGTCACACAAAACGGTATAACACACTGTTTCCCAACCTCCCTACAAACAGAAGTTATTTTGGGGAGTAGTGAGGTGGAATGCCAGTCTCCGTGCACCCTAGAAGCAAAGTACTTTATAGGTAAAAATCCTCAAAGGCTCCGTCCATGTCTCACCTATGCTGGGAGAGGGAGCAGGAGCAACACCAGCCACATAGTCAATAAGATTCACGTGGCTAAGGAGGGAGAGAACGGACGCCCTGTACCGTTCCCCTCCCCCCATAACCTCAGAGGCAAAGATTCGAGGGAGTCTGTGCCACAGCCGGCACTGCCTAGCTGATTGATAAGGAAGCAACCTGGGACTGCCGCCTGGGTCTCAGACCTGCCTGGGGACAGAGAGTGAGTCCAGGGGGAGGTCCCTCCTCAGAGCTGCTTATCCGACAGACACTGGAGAGACAAAGCGTGGACCTCATTAGGCTGAGTGCATGTCTGCACTCCCCGGATTTCAGCCTCTAGTAAAGCAAGGATGTTAACCTAACCAGGCAGCAGAAATGCCACGTGGGTGGGGTGGCTTTTCACAGAGCCACAGACGGCTTATCTAGTCTCTGCAAGATTGGGGAGAAGCACCTGAGGTTTTAGTTCAGGCATGTTTTGAAGAGATTCCAGAGCTCCCTGTGCCAATTGCAGACATGCCCCATGGTCACTTCCTTGTTTTGCTGGTTAGCCTGGTCCCTCTCTCCTTTTGGCCTGGCAAAAAAAAAAAAAAAGGAGGAAGACAAGATTTAGTTTAGTTAAAAGAAATTATAAGGAAAATGTGAATGGGAGGTATTTCTGCTCAGATACATCATATCCACTCAGGTTTGGCATGGAGGCTTGTGCCAGGCAGAGGCGCACGTGTGTCTGTGTGTCCGACCCAAGGGGACGGAAGGTTTGTGAAAACAGCAAAAGGTCGTGCTCTCTCTTTCCTCACTGGCTTCTTTCCCTCCAATCACAACTTTTGTGAGGTTGTCTTTTTACCCTGAAACTTTCCATAAGCGTCCCTGATGCAGAAACCCAATCCCTGGGTCTGGTTCATTGGCATAATGATTTATCTTGCCAAGGACTGATGTCACAAAAAACATGCCTCCAAATCTTTGTTTTATTTTTGTGTCTCCCTCAAGAGGAGCCTTGCCATTGAGCTAAAGGAATTGTGTTTCTATGTTGTTTGTGCACGCCCCAGGAACTGCCCGTTTCAGACAGATCTCCTTTTGTCCCTCTACCATCCCAGAAGACCGCTTAAAGTCACGTCTTGGAACTAAATCACACCAACAAGAGCCCACAGTTTTCCCTGCGTTCAGGCCATACCATCATCGTCTGCCTTAGACCTTTTCAGTTCTCCGTGATTCGGTTCAGAGGAGGACTCATTCAACCTACAGAAATAGTCATAAGCAGGACTGATCTCCCCCTGAAAAATACTATAACTTTAAAAAATACCTGTTTTTAAAAAATGGGCTTTTTGTATCTTACCGAAGCCGAGTATCATTTCAGACGTGGTACGCTTTGCCTCTCTCAGTCGTGCATTTTGAGTAGGACTGATAGAGGAAAGCTACGGCTTTTCCCCGCATGCAGTTCAGCTCTCCTAGAGTGAAGGAGTCAGGTTTCCGGGAGCAGTCCCAGGACTCAGCGTGACTGCTCCTCTCCAAGTCCCTAAGCAGCTCACAGGAGCCCCCTTGGCCCTGGTGGAAGTGTGTCCCCAGTAACAACGGTGGAAGCAAACTCCTGACAGCGTGAATCATAGCTCAGTTTCCTGAACTGATCCAGAAGAATCCGACGTCTACTGGGCTGATTCTGCCCGAGTCCGCTCTTGCGTAAGATCCAGGTAACTCCTCTTCCAGGTGAACCCCCAGGAGAGACCAGGGCCAGAAACCGAAGATAGTTCTCAGCTCCAGTTAGCGCCTGTTCAGTACTTCAGACTGACTTCAGTGAGAGCCAGACGTTAGATCAAAACAAGTGCTGGCACACCTTATATTCTGTAAGGTGCTCAAGTTCGACCCTGTTAACTCTCCCGTTGCATCAGCATTGACCTTTCTAATTCTTTTTAGCTCTTCTCTAGCTCTGAAGAAAGCTTAAATTAGCACAATATTGTCCTTAATCAACAATCAGCCTTTTAAAATTCCTTTCCTTTTTTTAAATAACCAAACAGCATACCCAGCTCCTAACATACCAAATTTAACAGGCTTCCTCTGTACCTACAACTTGCAAACATATATTCACATCCCTAGGGTCTGGGTTGTATTTTACTGGCATTTACTGTGTAATTACTCGGCAGCTCACTTCTCGACATCGCTGTCACCGTGTGCACACCACTAGGTCAGTTGCAGAGGGCTGCCCTCACACCCACGGGCCGAAATCACACGTCACCCAGCTGTCGCCTCTCAGCAGCCATCCCAGTGGTTCCCAGCTTTTCCCCCTTATAAACATGTGCTGCAATAAACATTTTTGTGAATGTATTTGGTAGTGGTGATTTTATTTTTATGGGTTAGATCCTTCGGTGGGTTAAAGGTTATGCTCATTCGCAAAATACTGCCCAGCCACTGCCCCGAAGGCCGCAGCGATTCCCCGTCCCCCAGCAGCGCCCGTTCTGGCCAGCGCTGCGTGTGGTCAGTCTGTCTGATGCCCGCGGAGGAGCTTGACGTCTTTGTCCGTTTTTCTTTCGTGCTGTTTGTCTTTAAATCAAGTTATAGTATCTTTAATGCTTAATACAGGAATATTAACCTTTTCTGGTGACTGTTTTCCGTATTTTTCTAGTGTTTTTCATTATTTATGGTATCTTTTTCCATATCTTTTTCCATAGTCATGTCTTTTTCTGGCCTAGAAAATGTTAGGTTTTTTGTAATTGTTATCCATCCTATTTTAAATGACTTCTGGGTTTGCTATTTACTTAAAAAGTCAGTTTGGATTTTTTTTTTCTTCCAATGATGAAAAGATGAATACATCGTATGAAGTGACAAAAATAACAAGACAGTATGCATAATGAGGGCTTAGTTTGCCTCAGAATGGGAGGCAGAGTTGGGAAGAAGTACAGGGAGGCGGACGTTCCATTCCTATGTGTTTCTATGACATACTATGACATACTATGTCAGTATGTATGTCATACTATGTCATAGTATGTATGTCTCACACAGGTTCATTTTTTTACATTGAGATATAATTCACATACTATAAAATTCGCACCGTTAAAGTGAACAAGCCAAGGGTTTTCAATGATTTACAAAATTCTGTGACCGCCACCACTCTCATCCCAGGACATTTGTCTCCCCCCGAAAGCAGCGCCGCCCCCTCCACAGCCGCCCTCACTGCCCGCCCCTCAGCCCCAGGAAACCGCTGTCCGCGCTCCATCTCTGCACGGTCGCACATTCCGGGCACTTTATGTCGTGAAGTCTTACACGTGGTGGCCTTTCGGGTCTGGCTTCTTTCACTGAACATCGTGTTTTCAAGGCTTGCTCTTGCCCGCAATGTGCCCACCGGGTACGTTGTGTATTAGTGCGTCATTTCTTTTCATCGCTCTGTAGTGCACCGCTGTGGAGATGTACCCCACCTGGGTGTCCCGGTCATCGGTTTAGGAGGGACGTTTGGGTTTTTTAAGCTGTTTGACTCTTACCACTAATGCTGCTGTGAGCACTTGTGCACGAGTTTTTTTGTGGACGTGTGTTCAGTTCTCTTCGTTAGGTACCTAGGAGGGGAATTGCTGGATCATCAGATAACTCCGTTTTACCTCTTTAGGAATTATCAGACTGTTTTCCAAGGTAACTGCCCCATCTGACGTTCCACCCACCGGCAGTGCAGGAGGGATCGAATGGCCCTGCCTCCCTGCCAGCATTTGTTGTGGTCCATCTTTTTTACTGTTGCCGTTCTAGTGGGTGTGAAGTCGTATCTTGTTTTGGTTTTCAGGTTCATTTTTAAAATTTGAAAATCAGAGAAAAGTCACAAGTACTTCTGCAAGTAGTAAGCTTCTTGGCGAGACAGTGTGGGACCACAGGCATTTCCAATTCATTGTGACTTTCAGTGAAGAAGCACTAGAAGACAGCCAGACGTGCTGGTTAGCTGGACTTGCTTCATTAACAGGTTTCACGTCGAGAGGGATAAACGTATGTGAGCGTGAGTGTGTGTATCCACGTGTGTGTGTGAAGGGGCCAGGGCAGGAGAACCAAGGCCCCTGCAGACACTGAAGTGGAACAGCCTAGAAGAGCTGTGTCTGACTCTGCCCCTCTCACCTGAACGCTGACTTCCGGACACGCCGCGTGTAAACTTTTTACAGTTGTTTTTGTGGTTTGTTTAATCAAGCATCTTTTCAAAATGTCTGTAATTGGTCTACTTACTAAAAAGGAGACCTTGCAGGGCAGTGTAGACACCAGCCAGGTTTCTAATGAAAACAACTTTTTGTGCTGTCTAGAAAGCCGCGCTCAGCGTCTGGAGTTGCAAAGCATGCTGTATGTCTAGAAGAAGAAACCATGTGACAAAAAGCATTCTATCAAGAGATAATAATGTCGTTAATAATAATACTGCATATCTCTCTAAGGCAGTTCAGACTTTTCAAAGCACTTTCTCCATCTGTTATCCAATTTTAGTCTTCACAGCAAGCCCGTAAGATTGGCAGGCCAGGTATTATCTCCCTCTGACTCATGGACCCTCCGAGAACTTCGGGACAGAGAGAAGCAAGACTTGCCCGAGATCACACAGCTCTGTAACTGCGGTATCACAGCTAAATCCCAGGTGCCCTGCATTTGTTCTGCAAACTGGACCATGAGACTCTAGGGGAAAGGGACAACTGTGCAGGAAGCATTTCCTAGTCTGGGAGAGGCGATGCTGCCATTGGCAGCTGCAAGACGCTGAGCTGGCTGCCCCTACGCCAGCAGCTCTGGAAACATTAGCCCCGATGGGCATCGCGCTTCCTCCCCAGACAGCTCATGGAGCACTGAGGGCCTTGGAAGAGCGTAGGTGTTAGAGGCTTCGGAGAGCTGGCAGCACCATCAGGGCCTCAGGATACCGTGAGTAGGTTCCATTCCCGTGGCTTCCACCCAACGCCTGGTACTGAAACCAAGGAAGGAGACAGCAAAGAAGGCTCACACACCAGCTTCCACTGGGATTCCTAGAGGAAATAGACGCTTGTTTCTGCAACATTTGATCTCTGTCCTCCCCCTCCGAGAGCCCCCATCCAGCCAACCAGGGAGATCAGGCAAGTGAGGTGTGTTAAGAGGCACCGAGAGATGATTACAGCACATTTGATTAAAACCCTGTAAGATACTCAGAGGAAACAAAGATCACGGGGAAGTCCGCCAGGGCACGAGAGTATCGTTTGGGAGTGAGAACCGTTTTCCCCTCTTTTGTCTCATATTTAAATTTTCTGCAAGAAATTATATTGCTCATGTAATTTAAAAAAAAAATAATATGTTTATTGACTTGAGAGGGAGAGGAAGGGAAAGAAAGAGAAAACTCAGTTGGTTGCCTCCTATACTCACCCTGATCAGAGATTGAACCCACAACCTAGGCAGGTGCCCTGACTGGGAATCAAACCCCCAGCCTTCTGATGGATGGGGATGACACTCCAACCAACTGAGCCACACCAGCCAGGGCTCTCGTATAGTTTTTTAAGTGATATTTTTGTTTAACTGGGAGAGGGGGATGTATTGGCTGAAGAAGCTGGGTAGCTGTTGGCAAGGGAGGGAAATGGAGCAGGTGATTTGTGTTTGGTGAGGGAAGCGCTGCCATTCCCTCGCATGCCCTTGAGGAGGAATACCTCAGCTTCGTTCACCTTCTAGATGTCACACAGCATTCTCCTACCTTTGCCAGCCTCTGGGGCCAGAGGTCCCTCAGCACGCGGCATGGCCACTCAGTTCCTCTGACTGAACCAGTTCCTCTGGTTGCCACTTAGCCAGCCAGTGCAGGTTCTGGGCTGAAAAACCTTCTTTGCCCTGTTCTTCCCGTAGTGCTGAGAAGGAGGAGAAGCGTGAGCACCCTGCGGGGGCTGGGTCAAATCAGTAAGCACAGAGTAGGCGAGTGTGGCCCTGGCTGGCTCCGGGTGCCGGCTGGCCCTCAGCTGGCGGGCTCCGTATCTGCCCTGACTCGCAGAGTCTAGAGAACCAAATCTTGGGCAGCAGCTACACAGCTGCCCAGAGCCTGAAGAGGAGTCAGCGCCCTGGATCGCAGGGGCCATTGCCCTTCTGTGCAGCCTGCATAGCCTTACGTGCTTAGTCCCCGGTGCCTGTGGTCTGCTGAGTGCAGCTGCAGGCTGGCCATTCAGGCAGGGTGCTGGTAGTAGGCAGGATCTTCATCTTGCTGAGCTGGGTGTTTTGCACTGTTTTTGAGAGCCCAGTGAATGAAAGCCATACCTACCACCTGAGAAGTTAAATCTTGGAAGATAGGTGTGTGGAAGGACAATAAATCACACCTCTATTAGAATTGTAAGAATTTGCTGGAAGAAAGGGAAAAGGGCCTCAGCCTTCTTGATGTGTTTCAACACATTTCAGCCCCATTTGAAGAGTGCTGGGGAGCCTGGGAGCCTGAGATTGGAACACGCTCCCAGCTCCGGAAGAGGCCGTGCCCACTGGCCTGGAACTTAACTTCTGCAAAAAGAACAAGCCGCGTGGTGCATTCCCACTGCGCCTTCCCAGGAACACTCTGGGACTTCCTCTTGGTAGTCAGTGGAAGTTCTCCCTTGCTAGAGGGGTAACAGAGCCTTTTAAAAAGAAACAAGAGTGGTTGGGTTTTCTTTTGTTGCTTTTTTTCCCCACATTGCAGCAAGTCTGCAGCCGACTATTTTCTTTTCCTTTGACCTCTTTAAAAACCAGCTGGAGTTGCAACAGCTCTGCTGAAATGTTATGCGGCCTTTTGCTTCGGGGACTTTGAAACCAGCATTGTTGATTTTTCCTCTTTGCTGTCAACTTCTGTCCTATTTCCCTAGTGTTTTATATTCACTGCCTGGATGCTTTTGAATATAGTAACTCTCGGTGTGGAAGGCCTTTTGACTTTCCCTGTGGCCTGAACGATAGGTATATATTCTTTCTGAACCGAGTAAACCCAATTTGGAGCAGAAGCAGAATGGCTTTGTTGTCAGCAGAAAGGGAGACTCCACGGGCCCCAGAAGTGCTGCAACGTGTGCTGTGCAAACAAGGCTTCTGCCTGGTGTGGAAACATCCATGTCCCCAACAGACAGGCCTCTGTGTTATTTAGGCTCCGTGCAGGATCTGAGTGTCTGTTTGTTATCCAAAGGGTGTAAAGGGAAATCAAACATTCTTTCATATCAGTATAAGCCCTGTGCAAACACAGCCCCATGGACAAAGCCCTTTCCCGGGCCGATAACAAGGAGCTGTTTGTCCTGCCTGCCTGTCTTCAGCAGTCGGAGCAGGATTGAGTTCGGCTGAGATTGGTGTGACGTGTGGCGCCGTGGTCTTATTATCTTGGGCCGAAGTTTCACAGGTGCCGTGGGACAGAGTTCACCATGCACGAGTTGAATCAGAGCACCCCTGGGAACCTTCAGCAAATGCCACGTCCAGCAGGCTCAGGGCTGTGAAGTAACCTGGCAAAGCAGTTGCACCGAGCCACAGCAAAGCCAGTGACAGTTCAGTGTGATTGCCTTTGTGCGCAGGGGCTAACTAGTTACAAATGCCGGGATCTGGACTCATGTCTGCCTGCATCTGATGCAGTCGAAGAAAAAGCCTGCGCTCGGGATAAAAGAGCTTCATCTCCCTCCTGTGAATAACACACCCATGATACTGCAGCTTCTGAATAGTAATGAGGGCTTGGTTTCTCCACACACACACAGTTTGATCAATTAAACTCAGACCCACCGGCCTGTTAGTTTCTGATTTCTCAGGTTCACTCGAGCCCATATCTTCAGTCCACTAGAGCTGTGCCGGCCATACCATAGCCACACGCCACACGTGGCTATCGAGCCCTAGAACTGTGACTGGTTGGTGATGCCTTGGAGGCGTAAGATACTCCTTAGACTTTGAAAATGTAGTAAAGTGAAATATCACAATAATTTTATATTCCATGTTGAAAATATTTTGGATATACAGGGTTCAATGGAATATATTAATAAAATTAACTTCACCTGTTTTCACTTCTGTACTTCTTTTCATCAGTGGCTACTAGAAAATGCAGAATTGCAAATGCAGCTGGCGTTGTTTGCTTTGGACAGCGCTAGGCTGGCGCTTGAAGGAAGTGTAGGTGTAGGGCGCCATCTGCTGGTCCATCTAAGGCAGCTGCTGATAGAAGCAAAAGGAAGCGGTCCGCGCCGGGAAACACATCTCTTGGCAGAGCAACATGCAACCTTCCTTTTCCAGGAGCTTCTGAAACTGAACCAGAACTGAACCCCGAAGCCCCTGCATCATGAGTAAGGGCCTTGGAGGGGGCCGTGTCTAACTGCTGGAAGGGGCAGGCCAGTGTTTACCTCTTGGGTGCTAAGGAGCCGTAGACAGCTGTCGTCTAAGTATTTCAAACCACCGCAGAGCTGTAAGCAAGCCTTTAACAATATAAGGAGTACACGGCTCCACCCCTCGAGAGACGAGTGCCCTCTCTGTGGATAGTGATGACTTGCTTTGATTTGTCAAGAGTGTGAAAGTAGGAATGCTGCTGATAACAGTATCTACCACCCCAACTTTGTGGCTTAAAACAGCAGAAAGCATTTAACGTCTCCCACTGTTTTGTGGGTCAGGGATTCAGATGCACCCCATCCGAGCACGTCTGGCTCAGGAACCTCATGATGTGGACGTCAGATGCTGGCTGGGGCTTCAGTCATTTGAAGCTTTGACTGGGCCCAGAATATCCACACCCAAAGTGGCTCGTTCCCGTGACTGGCACGGCCATGCTAGCTGTGGGCTGGAGGCCTCAGGTCTTCTCCCATGGGCCTCTCCACAGGGCCGCTGCAGTGTCCTGGGGGCAGAGCTGGTTTCCTCCAGAAAGAGCAACCTAGAAGGCTGCAGAGGAAGCCGAGAGCCCTGGGATGACCTCGCCCCCGAAGCTGCACACACCGTCGCACCAGCTGCGCTGTATTCATCGAGGCAGGAATGTGCATCCTCTTGGTGGAGGGAGATCCATATCATGTTGAAAAGGAAAATGTGAGGTGGAATGGCTGTTGCACTTTTGGAAACTACTGTCTGCTGAAGCGCCTGACACTTGAAGAGCACTGTGAGGCTAAAAAAATCTTCATCATTTGCAGACGAGGAAATCAAGGCCTGAAGAAGTAAAGTGCCTTGTCTGAGGTCTCACCTTTGGTGGGAAGGACAGCTCTAACTCCTTGTCCATGCTGCTATAGCCTGTCTGGGTCATCGCCCTGTGTCCCCCTCTTGTATGCCGTGTCGGCACCGTGCTGATTGTTCCATGTTTCCAGCATCTGCAAGGCGTGTGGTGTTTCAGGTCATTCTTTGGGTGATCTCTTTCTGTAAATAGTCGCTTTATTGAGTTGAGGCTCAGTGGAAGTAGGTTTCAACTGACTAGAGAGCCCTTGCTATACAAGTGCTGTAGTGATGAAAAAGTCACATTTTCCAACATTTTCCGTGCTGCTCGCTTCAAAAACCTCAGGGACAATACCCACAGTATAATTTGTGTGATCACTTTCTTTCTGATTATCTGACCATTACGTCTTATTTATATTTGAAACCGGAAATAATCACAGCTTGCTTTCAGTAGTTTCCATATTCCTTGGTCATCTTAAAAAGGAGGTTTTACTGTGTGTTGATCTTCTCTCTGCCAGAATTAAAACTAAAATCCAGCTGCCAGAATCATTATTTGTTATTCTCGGTTTCAGGTCAAACTCCCCTTTCCTGTAGATCAAATCACGGATCTTCCGAGGAACGATTTCCAGATGATGATTAAGATGCACAAACTAACCTCAGAACAGTTAGAGTTCATTCACGATGTTCGGCGGCGCAGCAAGAACCGCATCGCGGCCCAGCGCTGCCGCAAGAGGAAACTGGACTGTATTCAGAATTTAGAATGTGAAATCCGCAAACTGGTGAGTCGGCCGGCCCGTTGCTATCAGCAGCCTGGAGGGACCAGGGCTGATGCAAAGTTACACTCGTGAGGGCTGGAGAAGTAGAGAGAAGGGTCACCATTCAGGGAAGTTTGGGTTTATTTTTAAACAAGTCCCTTAACAAAAATAATAGCTTTCTATCTGCAATGGGTGTGTCTGTGTGTGTTATTACATGTGGATGTTTTATGCAGAGGTAGTTCTGTTTTGTTTTCCATTC
Organism: Carollia perspicillata; assembly: GCA_004027735.1. Taxonomy (NCBI): domain Eukaryota; kingdom Metazoa; phylum Chordata; class Mammalia; order Chiroptera; family Phyllostomidae; genus Carollia; species Carollia perspicillata. The sequence continues at coordinate 15,512 of PVKM010017314.1, forward strand.
AGCATGTTCTAGTAGCTAGCATTTATTGCATGCATGCACGGACCAGGGATTACTCTAAAGTATTTTTGTAGATGATCACATTTAATCCTCACGGACCAGGGATTACTCTAAAGTATTTTTGTAGATGATCACATTTAATCCTCACACCAACCCTACGACTTAAGTACTATGTTGTCTTCATTACAGAGGCAGAAACAAGAGTACAGAGGTATTAGTAACTCCCCACTGCTGATTCCAAATCTTGTGTTGTTCTTTTTTAATCCTCACCCAAGGATATACTTACTGATTTTAGAGAGAGGGGAAGGAGGGAGGGAGAGAATCATCTATCCGCAACCTAGGTTTGTGCCCTGACCAGGATCGAACCTGCGACCTCTCGGTGCACAGAACAATGCTCCAACCGGTTGAGCCACCCGGCCAGGGCCCAAATCTTGTGTTTTTACTGTTTCTCTCTCTGGCCTCCCACGGAAGAGTGGAGGTTAGAGGTAGGACGCCCGCCTCTAACCTACCCTGATCTTCTGAAGCCCTTCGCAGCCCCAGGATCTGTGATTCTGCAGTTCTGCCTCAAATAGTCTGCCAAGTCTTCCTTCTGCCTGACAGTATTTGTCTCAGGGAATGAGCTCCCATCCCCCAGGCTCCCCTCACTGGGAGCTCTATGCCCACTTCTCGTGGATAAGCAACCTCAAGCCTTAGGAAGTAAATCCAGGTGACCTTGCTTCTGACTGTGGCTTTGAAGGCAACCAGTACCACCTCATTCAGCTCAGTCTTTCTGCTGGCTACAGACTGGAAACAGCTCAGGTGCGGCGTCTGTGAGAGGTGAGGAGGGAGGCTGCAAGCAGAAGCCCTCTGCCTCCCGGCGAGCCCGTTTCCTCATGCCAGCCTGAGAAGGAGGAAGATGGGGCGTTTGAAAAGCATGAATAAATGCTGCATGTTATCGAGATGGTCCTGGGCCCCAGGGTCTTTTTATTTTTAATTTAATGAACACCCGCCGAGCAGGAAACACCTGCCCATCATCCGTTGCTCCTGTCACCTACAAAATAAAGCCCCACTCCTTAGCAAGATACAAGGTGCTCTCCGCGAGTCAGTGGGCAGCTGCTCTCCAGCGTCCTCCCACTCCCTCCCCGGAACTTGACCCCTAATAAAATCAAATGTTTGCGCTTCCTCCACCATCTCCTACTCTTTATACTTCTGTGCTTGTGCCTCTGTTTCTCTTCTACCTTGGACACCCCGCCGCTGTTTTCTTCTCTGACTCTGTCCTTCATTCTTTAAGACACTCCAGGACGTCTTATTCTATTCACCTCTCCAGGAAGGCCCTTTCCTGAGTCCCTGGTGACATGGACACAATCAGTGCAGGCCCACCAAAGCCTCTCGGGAAATGTCTGTTGCCCTAAAATTTACTGGAAATTGCAAGTGGGTCATGGGACTATGAATTCCGTCTTTCTTTCCAATTTTTCTTTAATGCTGTTTTAACAACAGCAAGACGGTGCTTTAACTCAAGCCACATTAAGAAAGCACATGGCCACTGGCGAGTATGGGCTTTCTGGAAGCCTGCTGGGCTTCGGTAGGGAGCCAGGTAGGGCTGAGCCCACAAGTACAAATTGTCAAGGTCTCTGGCACATGTCTACAGGAGCTGCGGCCCTCTGCTGTGCTGTAGGTGGCCAGCTAACTCTCCTCACCCTTATTTGAGAAATGCCTGATTTCTGTAGTTAGCATTCTTCTCTGGTGATCATGTGACACTAAACAAGTAATGAAGTCTAAGCCACACACCAGTCTAAAGCACTTTACTAATATTGTTCAGTTGGGAAAGCAAGGGGGCATCTCCATGTTCTCCCCCCACTTTTTTGGAAACCCCTTAATAATACTCTGCCTTTCACTGCTGAATGAGCATGACATGCTCGTCAACATACAGCTCGTCAACATTCAGCTCGCCTCGTGCTTCTGACCCCGCCCTGATGTAGGCTGCCTTCCCTGCAACAGGCAAAACACTGTCGCACACAGCGCTTCCTTTTCTTCACCCTCAGAAGACGCCCAGGATGAGAGTCGGTGCCTTAGCCACTGGTGTGGCAGAATGCAGGACAGGTTCCCTCCTGAGGCTTTGCGGTGTTGCCTCTCACTGTGCAGACTTCCAGGCTACAGCCCAGAAGCTCCAGCTTGCACAGCCTGGATGTCCTCGGTTTCTTACCGCCACCCTCTGGCTGGGGTGCTACACCCGCACGCACACATGCCCTGTCTGCCTGTCTGAGCGGCAGGCTGGCTGCAGTGTGGGTGGCTCTGGTCCCGCCCACACATCCCCTGCGCCCACCCGCTCACTCCCCACTCCCCGCCATCTCCAGCACACCACGCAGCTTTTGCAAACTTGCATAATGTATTTCTCTCGAGTTGCACTTGTACATCTGTTTATTTTTCATTTTTAAAGCATGTTTTCTTAAAAAACTTACAAATATTTGAGCAGGTTCCCTTTCCCCATATAAAGCTCTGTCTCTGACACACATGCCGGCACTGCCTGCAGGGCTGTGTCCACGTCACAGCACATGCGGCTCTCGAGGGAGAGGCCTAGTGGGGTACCTGCCCCCGCTCTCTCCCTGCCCCCTTCACTCTCTCTCCCACCCTCTCACCCCTCCTGCTCCCCAGTGCAAAGCGGAAGAGCGCTCACTGCCCGCTGCTGCTGCTGTCCAGGGTCCCCACCCGTTTCGTTGCGTGCCCTCCTGCAGCCTCCCCATCCCCTCTCCTCACACACTCAGTGGTGGGGAGACCTTAACCGGTCTCCCTTCTAAGCTCCTCTCCCTGAGGGAGAGATGGATTGGAGAGCCACAAGAGCCTGCATGGGATTTCCTTTCGGGAAAACATCTCAGAACCTCCGTCTCTACAGCTCTGCCTGTGCCTTTGGTGTCCAGGGGGAGTGGCACTCGGGCCTCACTGTGTGGCCTCCAGCGGTCCTAGGGAGCGGCCGGGGTGTTCAGTCTGTTGGCTGCCACGGCCGGAGAGCCTGCTGATGTTGGATTGAACCGTAGGAAATTGCCAGTGGTCCACTGTTCTTAATTTTCCTTTTTAATACATTTTCTTTTTTAAAGAAGTTTTAGGTTCATGGCCAAATTGAAGGGAAACACAGAGTTCCCATATGCACCCTGCCGCTACACACTCATAGCCTTCCCCGTTAGCAACACCCCCCACCCGCTACGACGCCCATTACAACTGGGGAACCTGTGTGGACACGTCGTCATCCCCCGAAGCCCCGAGTTTCGTGAGGGCTCACTCGCGGCGTGCACGCTGTGGCTGTGGACGCGTGGGTAACAACAGGGGAACGCTGACCTCTGTGTTCTGCCTGCTCACCCCTCCCTCCGCCCGCCCACCCCAGGTCCCTCCCTGGCAGCCACTGAGCTGTTCACTGTCTCCACGGTTTCGCCTTGGTCAATTAGTTTTGACCTCCAAAAATGGCAGTCTAATACCTCTAGGGGAGATTTTCAGCTACAAGGTGCGGAACCAGGAGTTTTCCTGTTGATTCTCTGCAAACTCCAAATTCCAAGAAACTGGAACCCGGACTCCCAGCAGTTTTCTGGTTGGTGGTGATTTTGCTGGCCACCTGACCAGGCCACTGAGAGGGATAAGGAGCTGCCACAGGGAAGGGGTCAGGATCAGTGCGACATCCGGAGGGGCTGCTCAGATAGGCGATGTGGCGGAAGTACATACATGCCCAGCTCCCCGGGGAATATGTTTTTTAAGTCTCTAGATCCTGACTTAGTCATTCCTGACCACAATGTAGGATGCAGAGGCAAAAGTTGGAAAGCCCCAGAAACGAGGTCTTGAGTCCTCCGGTCAGGCCTGACCAGGCCCTCTTTTGTCTCTCTGACGTCCAGGTGTGCGAGAAGGAGAAGCTGCTGTCGGAGAGGAACCAGCTGAAAGCCTGCATGGGGGAGCTGCTGGACAACTTCTCCTGCCTCTCCCAGGAAGTCTGCCGCGACATCCAGAGCCCCGAGCAGATCCAGGCCCTGCACCGGTACTGTCCTGTCCTCAGACCCGTGGGTCTCCCCGCCGCCTCCAGTGTCAGTCCTGCGCCCTTAGGCGTCGAGCAGAACCTCGCCGCCCCCCAGTGTGCGGTGGGGGAAACTGCGCCCTGCTGTTTGGAGCAGGGCTCGGCTCCCCCCGGGCCCCCCTGGGCCCCCAGCAACGCCTCAGAGAATTGTACTTCTGCCCGGAGGCTGGAAGGCACTGACCCAGGAACCTTCTCAGAGAGAGGACCTCCTCTCGAACCCAGGACCCAAACGGTGACCGTGGACTTCTGCCAGGAAATGACTGACAAGTGTACGACTGACGAACAGCCCAGGAAAGATTACACCTAGTGACCTGGCCTGCCTCCCAGCTCTCACACCTCTCCCACCCAGGGGGCGCTGTTCATCTGTTGTCTGGAAGAACCAGGAAGGAATTCGGTGCACACTACAGCGTTTCTTAGCAGCAATACTGATTCTGAGTATGCCCTCCTCTCTTCGCGCAGGAGTGATACATAGTTCCCTTCACAATGGTGCTACCCCTTGCCCCGGCAAGGAAAGACAACAGTGATGACACTGTCTGTCTGTGGGGTAATTTCAATCTTAACAGGGATAGACTATAACACCTCTAGGACCCAACCACAGATTGTTTTCTCAGTGGCCCATGTCACAAACCCTATCTCAGGAATTTCTTCTGAATGTTCAATTTTTTTCATTGAAGACAGCTTCTATACACATCAAAGTTTTATAGCTAGACTGTACATATTATATATAATATATATATAAAATATATATATCTCCATATGCAAAGGTCCTGCATGCCTCGATTTTCTCATTAAAACTGGAAACTTCCTTTCTCATTCACGAACAGGCTCCGACATTCCGCTTCCGTTGTCTCTGATGCTAGAACTAGTTCGGTAACTGTTAACATGGTCCACTTTCTTGCTTCACAGTTCGGCTTCAGTTTCTACTTATTTATGGACAGAATTCAGTGTTGGAAGCTTTTCTGTTAAGGTTTCACTTCGGCGGCCGCACCCGTCTGCGCGGCCTGGTTTCGGCCCCGCCGGAGGGCGCCCCTGAGTGTCGTGGTTGGTTGGTTGGTTGGTTTTGGCAGACACTGTACAGTCACGGTCGACTTTGCCACTTGCACTGAGTTTTGGGTCAAACCTATTTTCTTAAATGAAGTTGTGACTTCAGTATAACTCAAGTATACTGTATATTCTTTACTTTTAGTTTAAAAGTAGAACCTTTTAGCTGATTAAAAACCACTCAGGTGATAATTATGTAGGAAAAACAATCTTGCCAAATAATGAATTCATCCTAGGATGTGTCGACAATAATCTGCTTGAATATTTTTATATTTCACCTCCTCCCCACCTTTGCCCTCAGCGAAGCTGAAATGCAGATAGCGAGTTCAGAGCTGACGCTGGATGTTCAGACTCCTCAGTGGGGAGAGAGTTTGGGCATCGCACTAGTAAGTACGTCAAAGCAGTAGGAATCCATGGTTCTGTACCAGAACTCAGCAGGCATTGACTCCTAGAAATCAAGTCAGAACCGTGTTCTCCCCCAGGGAGTAAGTCCCACTCATTTCAACACTTCGTCAGGCCTCACGTGCTCCTGGAAGTGTAGTGAAGTAAGACCTTGTGCTTTGAAGGACTTGGCTGACCAGCACTGGGCTCCCAGGAGATGGCGCCAGAGGGGATTTGAACGGCAGCCCCAGGGCCCTGCCCCCTTCAGTGGCTGTCCCGGGTCAGTGCAGCTCACCCAGCGCAGGAGAGAGCAGGGCAGAAGTGAGCCTGAGGTCTGTCCCCGACACAGGCAAAAGCATTTTTTCCTCCCTTTCTTCTCCAAATGTTTTGAGTTGAATTCTGAGGTTTTCTGCCAGTCTCTTGTCCCAAGGCAGATTTCATTCCGAGGCTTCGGACACGACATGGCCAGGAGCCCTCCTTGCCCCTGCCCCCCCACACACACGCCCGCCTGCACCTGACGATAATTTTTCTCTTGCTGCAAAACTGGTTGGCTTGCAACCCGCAGAGAGCAGCTTCCCTTGGCCCAGGGGGCGTGTTGGCCTCTGGCCACGTTTACAGAAGGCATGCTGAGGTCCCGCGGCCACAGAGGAGGAGATGTCAGCCCCACCTCCAGCGGGCCTCCAGCCTGGCTGTGGGAAGAGCCCCCAAGGGTTTGATGTGGGGATGGGGTGGTGGGCAGTGGGACTTGATGGGTGACTTTGTTTCTTTATTTGTGCCATTGTTTGGACAATATTAAAGCTGCATGTAAAAGAGGGAATTAGTATATGATGTAGGCGAAAAGTGAAACCATAGTAACATATGTTTTAGTATTATTAACTTTTTCTGTACAAATATTAGCGCTAAATGTTTAAATATGTATGATTGCCAGAAATCTGTTGGTTCATGCAGTAGGATACTTTCTTTTCAAAAAGGCTTTTCTTTTCTAAACTAGCTCCACTTTTAAAACCTGCCTCTGGGTGTTCGTTGTTTGTCGTGTGTGTGTGTGTGTGTGTGTGTGTGTGTGTGTGTGTGTGTGTGCTTGCACGTGCCGTGCATGCCTGTGGTGGAGCCACCATCGCTGCTGTGGCTGCTGGAGCTCCCTGGCCCCCTAGACCGGTCCTGCGCTGCACCGTGGGGTGTGCCTCCCTGGGACACCAGTGACAGCTCCCATTCAGGCTCCGTGCGAGTCACGTGATCCATCACAGGTGTGCGTTATGGTGGAGTCAGCCAACAGTCCTTTGGTTTTTTAACTCTCTCGTTGCCTTTTTTAAGTGACCTCCTCTTCTTTTAAAAAAGGAATGTTTTCTGCTCATGTCATAACCAGGTCCAAACCAACTTGTTGGCATGATTTTCCCTGGTCACAACTCATGTGCGGCTGGTAGTCTTGACCACATTCCGCCCACCCCACCCCGCCTTTGTGTGGTGCCGTCCACACACACCCATGTGGCAGCCGTGTCCGGGTTCGAGGGCCTCTCTTTCTTTCTCTCCTCCTAACCCAGTCCACATCTTCAGTCTGCCAGCCCCCCCCCCTTTTATTCCTCTCCCAACTGAACCCCTGTCATGGGAACTGGTTAAAAACACTTCTTGAAAAACTGTCTTTCGATTTCTTAGCAATTTCTACTAAATTGCTATGATTTTGTTCACTATCCACCATGAACAGTGACTGGTTTTGTGCAGTGTGATCTGTCTGTGTCTGTTCCTACTCTAAACCATGTGTTTGTCTAAATTATTTCTGGGTTAATTCAAAGGGAGGACTAGCGGGGGACCAGAATCCCAGTTGCCTCAAGTGGAATTTTAAAAACCAGCCTGATTCCTTTCCCCAGGATCCCGCAGTGAAGCCCACGCCTCTTATGAGAAAGAAAAGGGGCAGTGTTTGCACAGCATGGTGACATCCAGTTGTGTTCTTGAGGGTCTTCCTGACCAAAACAAAGGACTCCACAGCCCCAGACTGTTTAGGAGCATCCGTATGACAGCCTAGGCGGGTCTCGGAATGTCTGGGATTGGCATGGGCTGTTGGGGCGGGGTCAGTGGAGGTCGCCCTGTGATGCGTTAACATCACCTGAGTCTAGTCCTCCCCTCGGATCTACCTTTGCTCTACACGTGTCCCCACAGCCTCGCTTCATTCAGGTGGGTCAGGCTCTGGGCAGGCGAGTGCTTTGCCGTGTGTGTTTGTTTCTCTGCGTTATCTGGGGGTGCCTTGAATAATCTAACTTTATTATATACTGATTCTGGAACAAAACAGTTGCAAAAAAAAAAAAAAGAAGAAGCTGGCGAAGTTACTAGGCCCTCCTTCTCTTCCGGGTTCGCTAACAATGACTCAGGCGTCAGAGGTGATGCTGCAGTAGAAAATGTTATTTTGTATATTGTACAAGTAATTTATTAACTGTCTTTCTAAAAGTATGCTGCTTTACAAGATGCACTATGATTCTGGATTTAATCCTTGTATTGCTTTCCCAAGGAAGTAAAAAAAAAAAAAAAAGAATGGCTAGCAATTAGTATGCCAACTGCCGCTTCTTGAAAAGGAGCGCAGGGAGCTGCTAGAGGACTTGCCTGAGGACTGCTAAAAGTCAAGTGGGCACAATGGGAAGTTCAATGCTATTGTCAAGAGGTCTCAACCTACACATACTCTTTTAATACTTTATCATTGCTGTTAAAGTAGAAGAAACAAACAGAGGTGTGAAAGTTATAAGCCTTGTTAAGAAACCACCAAGTCCTGCCCCTGTGAGAGGACCCGCGTGCGTACAGTAGCAGAACCCTCTCAAAACAAGGGAAGCCTGCCACGCTCTTTCCAGACGGTTTTTGGCTACCTGGCTCCATGCATCAGACCCCGTTTAAACTGGGAGCTGCTTAGGAAATGACTGCAAATTGCTCCACTATTGCATAGTTTGACAGGGGTCGTAGGTCTAGAAGGAAGCAAGGATCGAGTATTGTCCTCACCACTGTAAATAAACTCTGAAGAACATGGTTGTTTTTTCCTTAAACAATAACGCTGTTCACTGGATCACGAGTTAGTGTTTCTTCCCCGAATTGAGGGTGTTGTTGTAGGTTCAGTCTCTGGCAAGTGCGTGCACAGTGCGGTGCCCTGTGAGGAGTGGGTGCCCGGGCAGGAGGTCCGTGTGCATGGAAACGTTCCGTGTTCGAGCTGCATGTTTTTAATACTGCCCGAGCCACCTCGTGACCCAGGCATCAAGCATCGATGCTGCAGAGTAGAACGTATTTGTACACAAATAGTGTGTGCAAATAGTATTTGTACATAGAAAAGACCTATTGTGGCAGGCTAAGGATAAATTATTCAACCGACGGTGCAAAACATTTCTTGCAAAGAAAAGTAAGTGTATAGTATTTTCCTACACTCCACTCTGGGAGATAATATTTATATCAAATGACTATCGGCGTATTTTAATTGTACTATGGAAATGATGCTGCCATTGGTGAAGAATACCCACTTGGCTGCAGAGGCCCACTTTTGTAGCTCTGATTTAATGTTGTGGCGTGTTGTGCTCATTTCACTATTGAACAGTGGACAAGCAACTCTGACTCACATTTTCATTCCAGTTTATTGACCTCAGCTGACACAGTGGCCCTCCTAGAAGCAGAAGTGCACCAAGACCGTTCATTTCAGGTAGACTCGCATTCAGTGCCAAATGCTCTCGTGCGGGCGCTCGGACATGTGTATCAGGAAAGAGTGAAGGGACTTGGACGAGGAGGGCTTTTCCCACAGATTGATGCTAAGTCTTCTACCAAAACATGTCTGGAGGCAGAGGGGTGACCTCTACTTGAGCCCCAACAATGCATTTCACATGTGTGAATGCTGGGGTGCCCATTCACGCTCTGAGGTAAAAGACCTGCCACTTCTAGTGCGTGATCAGGAAGATTCCAGATGCATTCGGGAGCTTCAGGTGCTGGCTAGACGCCACCTTTGCTTGCGAGGCCAAAAGGGCCTGTGAGAATTTGTTCCAGAACCAGTCTGATGCAAGTGCACCTCTAATATATGCCTTACAAACTCCAGAGGCCATATTCAAAACAGGGTCTTCTCAGTGTATGCAAGGGGCTCCAGCCCCTCTTCTCTTCCTCCCCAGGTTGAACAATACGGACAGTTTTCACACATATCTACCTGTATAACCCTCTGTACCTCTCATAACTGGTCAACGACTGTAACAGGTTACATCAGGTGTTTTTCTACATACTTTTTACACAGATTCTATGCGATTAATGTAACTTAATTCAGTGCATCATTTTATTGTACTAGTTCTTAGGCTTGTCTTTTTTTTTCCTAAGTGATTGTGGTTTTCCTTGTGGTTTTTATTGTAAAAATGAAAATGCCTGTTGATGCTTATTCTCTGTAACTAAGAATTTTTACCTTTTTGGGGAAAAAAGCGCGTTGCTATGAACTAATGAATTTTCATTTATTCGTTGTAAATACACTATTGTGCAAAAAAATTTTCACTCGGTTCAATGGCTAGTGTTAACTGAATTTTGTCTGGACACCATTTCTGTTGATGAAATAAAGACATATCGTTATGCATTGTAAGCTGAGTTCCTCCACTCCGGGGCCCTGTGTTCCGGTCGCAGAGCTGGTGGCCTCAGGACCTCTTTTCTCCCAGAGAAGCCATGTTTCCCCTAGTTTGGACCCTTGCCTGCTACCTGGTTAATCCGTTTAGAAATCAAAAAAATGTGATAATGCTAATGTGGTTCCTCAACTCTGAATTTTAAAGATCCCTAGCGCCTATGAGAGCAGATAAAGCCAATTGGCTGGTGCAGTGGCCCTCACCAAATGTAACCACTGGGGGCGCTGCGGGAAGGGTATGGTTTCTCACAAAGGCCCGTGGATCTACAATTACCTCCGGCAAAAAGCTGAATGAAAAGGGAGGAAACGGGCATTAAATCCACACCGAGGTACAATGAGGGCAGAGCGAGAGTTTAGAATTGTGGTTAGGGAGTAAGTACAATTGAACGAAAAACGTATATTTGGTAGTTTAGTCTTGGATTTTGACCTCAAGGGAAAAGGGTGGATGGGCCAGACAACTGTGAGTCGCCCTGGACCCAGGAGCGGTTTGGTTGAGCTGCCAGCGGGGCTGTGAATCATGGATTCAC
>PVKM010017315.1:0-26009 GCA_004027735.1 Carollia perspicillata
AAAAAATTAAATATATGGGATGACATTGATTAATAGGGTCATAAGGAACATGCAGGTTTTAAGTATAAATTTCTATGATACGTGATCTGTATATTGTATTGCATGCCCACCACCCACAGTTAAACCATCTTTTGTCACTATACATTTGGCCCCCATGAGTCCCCATCACTTCCCCATACTCCTTCCTCTGGTAACCACTATACTGTTGTCTCTGTCTATTAGTTGCAATTTTATATCCCACACATGAGTGAAATCATATGGTTCATAGCTTTTTCTGACTGACTTATTTTCCTTAGCATAATATTCTCAGGGTCCATCCATGTTGTCACAAATGGCAGTATTTCATATTTTCTTATAGTTGAGTAGTATTCCATTGTATATATGTACCACATCTTCTTTATCCAATCATCTGTTGAAAGACACTTTGGGTGTCTCCATGTCTTAGCCACTGTGATGATGCTACAGTGCACATTGGGGTGCATATATCTTTGCAGATACATGTTTTCAAGTTTTTTGGGTAGAAATCCAGAAGAAGGATTGCTTGGTCGTATGGTAACTCTATTATTAATTTTTGGAGGAATTACCAGACTATTTTCCATAGGGGCTGTATCAGTCTACTTTACCACCAATACTGAATGAGGGTTCCCTTTTTTCCACAACCTCTCCAACACTTGTTACTACTACCTGTCTTGTTGATAATAGCCGTTCTAAAAGGTGTGAGGTGGTATCTCATTATAGTTTTGATTTTCATTTCCCTAATAGCTTGTGAAGTTGAACATTTTTCAGGTCTGCTAAATTTGTTACCTTTTTTTTTCATCTGCTTTCTTGTTACCAAAATCTTGTTGTGGCTATCTTCTGTCCTTTTTTTATCTTCCTTTCTCTTTAATCTTTACATAGCATTTATACCTTTAAAAAAATCCTCTTGCTTTCATTCTGCTGTAGTGTCAAAAGGGAGAAAATGTATGTGTTTAATATACCATCATTACCTAGTTGTTCTTTGAGTGAATTACCTGTTTAAAATACAAATGAATACATTAGTAAATAAGAAAAATTAAAATACAAAAACACACAAAATAAGTTATTTAATGTATATCATAGTTCTTATAATTCACACCCAATTTTCTTTTAACATTGTTTTTACTCCCCTTACCCAGGATTTCATAATTTTGCATACTGTGATGTAGGGAATTTCTAACTACAAGAACCACTTCTATTTCCTTTTTAAATTATATTTTATTTATCATGCTATTACATTGTCCCAGTTTTTCCACATTTTCCCCCCTCTACCCAGCACCTACTACTCCCTCAGGCAATCCTGCACCATTATTTATGTCCATGGGTAATGCATGTAAGTTCTTTGGCTACTCCATTTCCTATACTGTACGTTATGTCCTTATGGCTATTCTATAACTACCAATTTATACTTTTAATCCCCTCACATCTTCACTCATTCCCTTATACCCCCTTCCATCTGGCAACCATCAAAATGCTCTCCGTATCCATGACTTTGTTTCTGTTCTTCTTATTTACATAGTTTGTTTTGTAGTTTCAGTTGTTGACAGATATGTATTTATTACCATGTTTTCTTCATAGTTTTGATCTTTTTCTTAAATAAGTCCCTTTAACATTTCATATAGTAAGGGTTTGGTGATGATGAACTCTTTTTTAGTTTTTCTTGTCTGGGAAGCTCTTTATCTGCCCTTCATTATAAATGACAGCTTCACTGGGTAGAACAATCTTGGCTGTAGTTCACTGCTTTTCATGACTTTGAATATTTCTTGCCAATCCCTTCTAGCCTGCAAAGTTTCTTTTGAGAAATCAGCTGACAGTCTTATGGGAACTCCCCTGTAGGTAACTAACTGCTTTTTTCTTGCTGCTTTTAAGATTATTCCTTTATCTTTAAACTTTGGCATTTTAGTTATGATGTATCTTGGTGTGGGCCTCTTTACATCCACCTTGTTTGGGACTCTCTGTACTTCCTGGACTTGTATGTCTATTTCCTTCACCAAATCAGGGAAGTTTTCTTTCATTATTTTTTCAAATAGATTTCCAATGTCTTGCTCTTTCTCTTCTCCTTCTGGCACTCCTATGATGTGAGTGTTGGAATACTTGAAGTTGTCCCAGAGGCTGCTTACACTACCCTCACTTATTTTTTATTCTTCTTCTTGTTCTGTGTGGTTGTTTTTTGCTTCCTTATGTTCCAAATCATTGATTTGATTCTTGACTTCATCCACTCTACTGTTGTTTCCTTGTAAATTGTTCTTTATTTCAATGAGTGTATTTTGTTTCTGACTGGATCTTTTTTATGCTGTTGAGGTCCTCAATAAGTTCCTTGAGCATCCTTATAAGGAGTGTTTTGAACTCTGCATCTCATAGATTACTTATCTCCATTTTGTTTGGTTCTTTTTCTGGAGTTTTGTCTTCTCATTTTGGTAGCCTCCCTGTGTTTGTTTCAAGACCACTTCTCTTTCATGTGGGATTTTGTATTCTGTAATCCTGGGACTATTTGAGATCTGCCTATTGTGTATAATATCTTAAATTTTCTTTAGGATCTTTCTTTCAATAATTTAATATTTCCAATTATTCTTTTTCTATGTTTTTCATTTGTAATTAAAGTGAAAGTAATGAGGGGTTGAAAACTGTAAATTTTTTGGCAGTGGCAGAAACATGCAATTTCGTAGAAGAATTTGAGTTGAAATATGTGGATTAATGGAATGGATACTAGTTTTTCATATTCAGTGAGGGTGGAGATAATCCTCTCAGCAGATTCAGAAACCATACATTTATCCTAATAAACCATGCTGTTACTAAAAATATTTTTATTTTCATTTTTAGGTACATTTTATTGATTATGTTATTATAGTTTTCCCAATTTATCCCCCTTTATTCCCCACTCCACCCTGCACCCCCCAACCCTCAGCATCTACCCCTTAGATCATGTCCATGGGTTGTACATATAAGTTATTTGAGTTCTCTGTTTCCTGTATTATTCTTTATGTCTCCCCCTCTATTTTATGCCTACTAATTCTGCTTCTTCTTCCCTGTGCCTTTTCCCCCCATTCCTCCCTTCCCCCTTCCCACTGAACTCCCTCTGTGTGGTGTCCATTTCTCTGATTCTGTTCCTGCTCTGGTTGTTTGCTTAGTTTTTGTTTTCATTATTTCTTTTCTTTTAGGTTCATTTGTTAATAGTTGTGAGTTTGTTGCCATTTTATTGTTCATATTTTTTATCTTCCTTTTCTTAGATAAGTCCCTTTAACATTTCATATAATAAGGGCTTGGTGATGATGAACTCCTTTAACTTGACCTTATCTGGGAAGTACTTTATCTGCCCTTCCATTCTAAATGAAAGCTTTGTTGGGTAGAGCAATCTTGGATGTAGATCCTTGCCTTTCATGACTTCAAATACTTCTTTCCAGCCCCTTCTTGCCTCTAAGGTTTCTTTTGAGAAATCAGGTGATAACCTTATGGGTACTCCTTTATAGGTAACTCTCTCCTTTCCTCTTGCTCCTTTTTTTTATTACCTTATTGTTGTTCAATTACAGTTGTCTGCATTTTCTCCCCACCACTCCCCCCAGACCCTAGCCAAACCTACCTCCCTCTCTTGTGTCCACCCTCCCCCTTGGTTTTGTCCATGTGTCCTCTACAGTAGTTTCTGAAAACCCTTCTCCTCACTGTCCCTCCCCTCTCCCCTCTGGCTATTGTTAGATTGTTCTTAATTTCAATGTCTCTGGTTATATTTTGTTTGCTTTTTTCTTTTGTTGATTATGTTGTAGTTAAAGGTGAGATAATATGGTATTTGTCCCTCACCATCTGGCTTATTTCGCTTAGCATAATGCTCTCCAGTTCCACCCATGCTTTTGCAAAGGGTAAGAGCTCATTATTTCTCTCTGCTATGTTAAATTCTATTGTGTAAATGTACCATAGTTTTTTGTTCACTCACTTACTGATGGGTACTTTGGGTTGCTTCCAGCACTTGGCTATTGTAAATTGTGCTGCTATGAACTCCTCTTGGTGCTTTTAAGATTCTTTCTTTATCTTTAATCTTGGGTACTTAACATTGAGGTGTCTTGGTGTATTCCCCTTTGGATCTAACTTCTTTGGGACTCTCTGGGCCTCCTGGACTTCCTGGAAGTCTGTTTCCTTTACCAGATTGGGCGAGTTTTCCTTCGTTATTTGTTCAAATAAGTCCCAATTTCTTGTTGTTGTTCTTCTCCTTCTGGCACCCCTATAATTTGGATATTGGAGTGTTTCAGGTTGTCCCAGAGATTCCTCAGCCTCTCTTCATTTTTTTGAATTCTTGTTTCTTCATTCTTCCCTGGTTGGATGTTTATTTCTTCCCAATCATTGATTTGAGTCCTGTTTTCCTTCCTGTCACTGTTGGTTCCCTGAATATTTTGCTTTGTTTCATTTTGCATATCTTTCATTTGTTTTTTTCATTTTTCAACCAAGATCAATCAGATCTGTGAGCATTTTGATTACCAGGGCTTTAAACCCTCCATCAAATAGGTTGGCTATCTCCTCATCGCTTAGCTCTGTTTCTGAAGGTTTGCTCTGTTCTTTCATTTGGGCCATCTTTTTTTTGTCTTGGTGCACCTGTCAAGTTGTAAAGGGGCAGGGACTTAGGTATTCACCAGGGCAGGGCAGCCCATCTTGCTGGGTTGCAGCACTGCCCATTGCTGAGGGGCTAGAGAAAGAACAGTGCAGCTCACCTGCTCGGCTCTATCCCACTTTCCAATGAACTCTCACATGATACTGGGAGTTTCTCCTGGCCAACAACCACCATAGTCCACAGTGAGCTCTGAGTCTCAGTTTCCCATTCAGCTAGCCCTACCCATGAGGTCTGCCACCTCTCATGGGTTCTTACCAGTCTCGTTGGTATAGTTAACTGTTTCTTTAATTCCTTGGTTGTCGGACTTCCATGCAGTTTGATTTTCTGGCACTTCTGGTTGTTTATTAATTCTAGATTGGTTGTTATCCTCCTTTTGGTTGTGCAAGGAAGAGAAGAGTTTCTACCTACACCTCCATCTTTGCCAGAACCTCGAGTTCACTTGAAAATATTTTTAATTTGGACATTCCTTCAGACCTAAGCACACTATTATTTTATTTGACTTATAGGAACACCCACTTTGACCACATTTTCTATTAGTATTGGATCTGAATTAATCTTGGCTATTTCTAAAGATTAACATGCATACATGACAAAATTTTACCAACTATGAGGCTAATTTTAAAATGGAAGTTCAAATGTTGATTCTAAAAATGAATCCCTGAAATGTTTTTGGCAATAGAACATTCATAGGGATGTAATCTCCCAAAGAATTAGGGGAGGAATGACCTTTAAAAGGAACCATAATTATTCAGCATATTGGTTCTGATGTAACTTTTTGTGAGTCAGTTACCTGATTTTATAACCACTTTCCAAGTAGTAGCAGTAGCAACTACAGAGTAGAAGTATCTGTATCTGTAGTATACAGAAGTATCTGTAGAAACTACAGAGAAGCCTTGTGAATGCCAAGGTTTATGGACACAATCATTGCTTCTTCATATTTGTGAAGGATCAAAGTGCCCTCATAAACAAAATGTCCCCTAAAAAGCCATTTATACACCTTTGCTTTTATGTGTGCATCTTCACCTGTAATTGAGTGCCTATCTAATAGTAGTTGATCAAAAAATGTGGAACAAATGATTCTGTCCCCTCTCTCCCTCAATTAAGGTCCTTTGTTCTTTCTGCTTTTATCTCTTTGTACCCTAAGGTAGAAGACCCACAAAACTCTGCACTGAGGGTATTTATGGAGTTGACCAATTGACTTTCTTGGTTTCTAAAGAAATCCTTTGAGACTCAGATATTCTTGCCAGTGGAAGTTCTGGAGCAACTCTAGACATTCAGACAGTTTTAGAGTTGACCTTTAATTTCAAGTCCTTCATATTTGGACTTTGACTCTTTATTTCATGCTCCTTCAGTGTCTTTCCAGAGTGTTCCCTAGATAAATCCAAGAGGCAGATATACATGTCTCATTACCCTTCAAAACACAGGGCTTCTCAGTTCCTAGCTATCAACATATTCTCCCTGTTATCAAGTGAAAATGTATAATAAGGATGATATGGCAAGCTCTGTGCAAGGTGCCGAGAATACAAAGATAGAGAAAGGCATTCAGTATCATTGGGTTAATAGAAAATATATATTGGAAGGATGACAAAACAACATTTGACACAGAACATTCAAATATTTATTCTCTCCCTTTGACTACTCCCGGCTACTCTCAGAATACTGATGATAGTCCCTCTAATGAATCTTTGCCTAGCCTCCATATGTGTCTTCCTGACTCTAGCCTGCTTACTCCACATGAGCCTTTACATTGCCACTGGAGTTATATTTCTAAAAACACAAACATGATGGCATCACTCTCGTGAATAAAAATCTGTACCTGCTCATTGCCTATAGGATAAAATCCAAAGCCTTTAACTCAGCAAGCAAGGCTTTCTGTAATTGTCACCAAACCAAGTATTCTCATTTTCCCCTCACATTCCCTAGACTGTTGTTGTCAGGTTGACCTTGAACCCTTCAGGCCGATGTATAATGGTTGCACAGTGGTTGGCCTTTGAATCCCCTCTTTTCTCTGGTGAAAGTCTTTACATGGTCATCTCCTCCTTACCTTTCTGTCTCCAGCCCAGGTACCTTCCCTCTGAAGCCTACCTGGACCACCCCATGCCGGTAATTGCTCCATCCTCTGTGTACCCACAACTGAATGTTAATATCTTTGTATTGGAGCATACACTTTTATTTTTATCCTAACATTTCTGCCTTCCCCATTGGAGTGTGAAATGAACTTCTGAGGGTATGGAGTAGACTCATTTTTGTATTCCTAGCATGTTGCATGGTATAGTGTCTGGTCCATGGTATGTGTTTAGTGTTTCCTGAATGAGGGAATCTATTGGTCAGGAACACATTTAACTGTGAATAACAAACAAACATTTTTAGTGGCTTAAACCAGGGTTTCTTGATCTCACCACTGCTGACAATTTGGACCAGATAATTCTTTGTTGTGGACGTCTATCTCTGTGCGTTATATGATGTATAGCAGTATCCCTGACTTCTACCTATTAAGATGCCAATAGCCCCAACCCCAAGTTGTGATGATAAAAAATATCTCCAGGTACTACCAAATGTCCCCTGGGAGGCAAAATTGCCAAATTGAGAACCACTGGCAAATAGGCTTGTTTGTTTCTCACAAAAAGAAATGGAGAAGTAAGCAATTTTTTATGTTAGTATCTTGCTGTTACATGTTGTCATCAGGAACCTGAATATCTTCTGACCTCCTTTTATTCATTTTTACCATCCTTAGTGTGAGGGTTGGCTTATAGTCTCAGGATGACAAGGTGGCTGCTGCCTGTCTAGGCATCATGTTTGCACTCTAGGCATGAAGAAAGGGGCCGGATGATGGCTAAGCCAGCCACATTTGCCCCACTTTTATTAGGATAGAAAACGTATTCCAAGAAGCCCTCATGGGCCCAGACTAAGTCACATGACCATTCCTGACTACAAAGAGGGGCTTACAAGGGTGGGGCTAGACACATTGTCAGCCCCCACACCGCAAAAAAACTGGCATTCATTTTAGCCAGGAGGAAGTAGGAATGCAAATGGAAAAGATGCTAATTATGCTTAGCACAGAAAAGAAACCTTATGTTTATTAAGTGAATGAGAGAGTTACTAAATGACTGAGGAGCTGAGGGAATTTTAAAAATATTTTCAGTTCCTCATAATTCACTCATTTCTTATTCCTTATTACTCAGCTTCTTCCTCAAGATCGTTGTATAAGAATTAGCAAGTATAGAAGTGCATGAGAAGCAGGCAAGATACTGAGGATCCTTTCATTCCATTGCGATGGAAAGATGTGTTTGCAGTTGTAAGCATGCAATGAATTCTTTTAGCTCTTGCAAAGTGAACTGTATATCATTAGTTATCACTATGAAAACTTTAGCTATGAAGACAAGGTCCCTGACAATCCGTTACAGAGCCCTAAGGTTAGTACTGTTTCATAAGACAGGAGTTGGGAGGAAAATCAGCATCACAGAAGATTCCAAACATCGTAAGAAAGGCCAAAATCCGAATTTCAATTTTCAAAGAATAAAGCTTCTACTTTTTCTTCTGGGGAGTCAGCCGTGAATAAGGAAACACTGATCTTCCAAGGGCCTCATCTCGCATAGGACATTCCTGGATTTCTTTTCACCTGTAACAACATAGGTGAGAGCCTGTCATAAGATAGATCTTAATATGCCTTTCAGATTAACTAGTATATCTGCAGCAAAGTGAAGAGAAACCTCAGTTCCCCACAAATTTCTTTATACATTAAGAAATAATAATGAGGGAGGATAACGGACAGCTTCAACACTGTAAGTAAAGTATATACCAAGCTTAGGTGAACAGTCTCCACCTCCACCTTCTAGGGCAGCAACTGAGTGGTGGGTGGCATTCTCTACAAGGGGTCTCTAACACCTGCTGTTCTCATATACTGTCATTTCCACTCATTTTTCTTTGTTTAATCGAGAGAGTGAGCTGCTCACCCTTCCCAACTGTATTTGTGTGTTGATGGCTTTTATGTAGGTAAGACCTTAGATGGATTCTTTACTCTCTCAACTCTTACATTACCATAGTTGTAACCTTGGTCAGTGCAATAAACAAAAAACATTTTAAGAGTGCCTCTTATAATACCATTGAATGACACTAAAACATGGCCTGGTCCAACTTCACATTTCACAGATGAAGAGACTGAGGCCAGAGAGATGAAATGCCTTCCTCCAGGTGCCATCTCTAGCGGGGGGGCAGTATCAGCCTCTGCAGGTTGCTATAGACTGAGGAGAACCCTGTGATCACTTCCCTTCCTCCGCAGGGGGCAGAATGGGTTCAAACTGGCCTGGCCTAGGTTGAGAATCTTCTCAACTTGCCTATTGCTCTAGACAAATCAAAATCCCATAACTCATTCTTTTAAGGTTCTTCCTTTCTCATGGAACCCACAATGCTGACAGATGTCTTTCACATATTCAAATACAGAAAAAATCATTTTGTAGTTGACAGTTATGCAAATTCAGCCTGAAATTTATAGTGGTGATTCACAAAGTGGTTACAAGAGGTAGTATCAGTCACACTGTTCTCCAAAGGCACTGGGTGCTGGCAGCAATAGTAAGTCCAAGCTGTCTTTCCTGATTCCCCTGATGTCTGTATTGTGGGCGCCCTCTTGAGTTACTTCAACTGTAGGGAAGAACCCAGGTAGAAATAGAAACACGAGGAGCAATGGCCGCGTTGTAGAAACTGTGCAAGAAGAAATAACAAAAGCAAACAAGAAGAAAGATGTGATGAAGATGTTTGACAGTGTCAGTGCAGTCGAGAGGACTGCCACTCGGACCTTTGGACTGGCTGCCCAGCTTACTCTGCAAATCAAGGGCTGAATGAAAACTCTGTCCCTGCTTGGAGAATCCTTAGAACAAATTTTAGTGGGACTGACTCATTTTACATAATGATAACACCAAGGCAGAAAGAAAAAAAAAGAATGAAGGGAATAATGGACAAAAGGAGCAAAAGTAGAAGAGGAGAAGGAGAATGCAAGGAATACAGATGAGCGTCACTTAGCTCTCCAGCCCCAGCTGCAGATTTAGTTCTCGGTCAGGCACATTTTCTTCAGAGCCCAGATGTGGCCATGAATTCCCCCCAACACAGCACTCTAGGAAGCCGCTGCCCAGTCCATCAGCTGACCCACAGTTGACCTCCTAGCCATTCCTGTTCTAATATGTTCTATTCACTTTATAATAAATATGTGCTTACCCCTAAGCATCGTGGTTTAGGGATGACTCAGAGGAAATATTTCTAGCTATTTTGTCATTTACATTTAGTTGGGGAAAATAAAAATAGATTTTTGATAAAGGATGGGAAGAAGGGAGAGAGGGGCATTTATTGACTACTTGCTTGTGGTAGACTTCATGCCAGTCTTTACGGGTATCATCTCACTTAACACTGGTAATAACCCCCAAATCAATGAAATTATTCCAGTTTTACACACGAGGAAACTGGCTTAAATTCACACAGATAGTGTGTGGTAGAGTCAGGATATGAAATGAGGTTATTTTGTAGCCCATCTCCAAAATATGTAAATGAGACCACTGAACACATCAATATTCATTGTGAAATCAATCTGTAGAATTCATTCAGAAAAAGATACGATGATAACTTTTTCAGTTGTAAAATAGAAAAATCGCTTTAACTTTCTATTACCAATTAACTTGTGAATAAACTCAGCCTCAATCTCTAATTCCCAGTGCCTATTTTTCTGCAGAAGCCCTCCTGTTCAAAGTTTCTGAGCAGGCAGCAGCAGCAGCAGCATCCGAATCACTTATTAAGCGCCTGCTGTGTGTTTCGAGTGCTGTGTTGAGTAACACTGAATTAGAAGAAATTTACAATCTCAGGACTTCCTCTCTCTAATACAGATCATGACTTTTCATCCGAGGCCCGAATTTAGGAGTCTTCCTAAGGATATAATGGCTTTTTTTTTTTTTTTTTTTTGGTAGCAGATGGTGGCCAGCTGTTCTGTTTTTACTGAAGGCCAAATGTGAAGGGAATACATTAAAATAAAGGGGCTTATGGTAAATATGAGAAAGAACTTAAACTAAATCTGGATTTTTATACACACTAAAGGGAAATGGGCAATTGGGAGTGATTATCAAATTGTCCAAGCCAAAATAGCTTAGTTCCCTCTATTACCCACGTAGGAGAAAATTATTTATATGGATTGAATTGTTCCAATAATTGTCCTGTATTCTGGGCATCTGAGTAGACAGTCTGGGTGGTCACTGATGTAGATTGAGGGTCCCTCAAGGAATATTTTGAAATAGAAAAAGGGCTAACTCTCTTTGGCATATGGCTGGGGCGTTGCATCTACTCAAATGCAAGTGATATTAGTCAAATTAATAGCTACATGATTTTTTGACTAGGATTTGGGACCATTATAATTAAACCATAAGCATTTTACCTAATGTTTGAAGTGAATATTTAATTAAAAAATAATGTCTGAATACCTTTTCTTCTAAGAATTTTAAATATTACATATAAGACTAAGTCTTTATTTCTGCATCCCTAATTCCATTTCCCAGCATCCCGCCCCCACCATGGCCCCTCTCTGGAGTAGCTATTGTTATTCTTTTGATGGTTTACCCTTCCCGAATACACACACACATACACACGCACGGGGAGAGAGTAAAATACCCTGCTCTTTCAGCTTAACTTGAATCATACATTTTGTACCATTTGGCAACTTACTTTTCTATCTCCCAATATGTATTTGAGATAAGTCCATGTTGCTCCATAGCACTAACACATTCCTTTTAACTCCCACATTGAAATCAGTGATATTCATTTAGCCATTCCTCTACTGGTGGATATTGACATTGTATCCCATTGTTTAGCCATGTTCAAGAAACAACCCTAAATATTAAATGTGTGTGAGAATTTCTTAAGCATAGATATTGAGCAATTGCCCTTCCCAAGGAAAAATGATGTGGTCCAGTTTCTTTCCCAGATAAACCCTGTTACTGTAGGCAAGTCACTTCACCTGCCTGGGATTCTGCTCCTGTCGGTCAGGGTTTCTTCATGCATAAGAATCTCCTGGAGGGCTTGCTAGAGCACAGATTGCTGAGCCCCACGGCCAGAGTTTCTCACTCAACATGGCGGTGGGTGCAAGTTCCCAGGTGCTGCTGGTGCTGCTACTCAAGAGCCACTTTCTAGGTGTATGTTGAGGAAAATAAACTGTGAAAAAAAGATCATAGTTGAAATGTTAAGAGCCCCAACCAGACTACCCAGGCAAATTTTTGAAATCTTCCAACTTACCCAACTATAATGACAATTAACCAAGAATCATCACAGTAGCAGTATTGGGTTAATGATATGTATCAGTTTTAAAAATCACAGAAGCAATTCTATAGGCCAAAGGACAAGTCAAGGTAGCATCAGTGTTGGAAAGAACCTTAAAGGGTCACTCAGTCCAACTACTCGTCTAAAACTAAAATTGCTACAGCAACATTCTTGACCTTGTCAATCCACTTACCATCAAGTAGTTCCAGAATCTAAGAGTTCACTCTCTGGCTCATGGGGAAGGCCATTCCATATTTTCAGATGTCTGATCACAACCATGATCTTCCTAACCTTGACCAAAATCATCCTTCAGAAGCTTCTGTGCATCTATCCCAGTTCTATCCTCTGGGCTTTAGAGAACAAATTGTCTTCCTTCTCTACTTGATGGCATTCAATTATCATGTTACCCTAAATTCGTGGTTTCAGACTCTATAATGCATCAAAGTCACCATAGGGGCTTATTAAAATATAGATGCCTGAGCTCCAGTTGCAGAGATTCTGATTCTGTATCTGGAATGTGTTCCAGGAATCCACATCTCTTATGCAGTCTCCAGGTGGATCTTATGTAGGTGGTCTGCACGTGACCGTTTATAAGACTAACAGAGTTCAGGACGAACTACCCCAAAATATGATACCTTGACATTTTCAATATTTCAAACTGGAGGAGTCTGAGATATGGCATGTGCAGAAAAGTGTTTCTGACCTGCTGAAGCAGATCATAAAACCCTCACATGAGAGGTGGCCTTCCCATATTTGCAGGAAAGAAACCTCCTTATCTCCGAAGAAAACGGGGCAGAGAGGAATCGGAACGAACAGGTCATGCTGAGTTTCCCCTACTTCACCTCACTTAGCTCATGCCCTTTGTCTCATCACATTTTTCCACAGCTCCCCACTCTTTATCAAACCTAGCACATAAACACTCAGGTTTAATAGTTTCTTTTCTTCATTTCTCTATGAAGCCTCCTGTGCCACACAAAACTTATATTGAATAAACTTGTATACTTTTCTCCTGTAAATCTGTCTTTGTCAGGCTTCTAATTTTCAGACCCAACCAGTGACCCTAAGAGGATCAAGGGAAACTTTTCCCTCCCCCATCAGACCCTGTGAAGTCGTTTTGTTTGTAAGCTCAATGCCCCCCACGTCTTCAGCAGTTCTTCATATAATGTGGCTTGAGGTCTGTTTGCTCTCCTGGTTACTAAAGGCTGTCTGCCAAAAGACACCCCAAAATATATTCATTAACCTCACCCACCCTGATTTGTTATTTTTCATAGCACTTATTCCTATCCAAAATGATGTTCTTTGTGTGCTTGGTTAATGTTTGTCTCTCCCGCTAGAACTAAGTTTTATGAGGGCAGGGGTATTATCTGTCTCGCTCACTCATGTCATTTCAGCACTTTGGTTAGTACCTGGCAGATCAGGAGGTCCTAAAAAAGTTTTATTTAATGAAAAAAAAAAATGAGTAGAATGGGGGTGAAAAGCCAATTTAATTTAGAAAGTGATGAATGGGAACAACTTGGTTATACCAAACCCTAAGACTATATGGATTCCTCCTAAAGCAAGGTATCTGCTTAAAGGTTTTTAAAATAAAATAAATTTAAAATGTTTGTTTATTTAATTAAGCTTTAAAAAAATCTCACTACTGACTTAGGATATGTGCAAATCTGCATTTAGCAGTGCAGATGTTTTGCATGCCTTTGGGTCACTCAAAGCAGAGGTCACTTATTATAGGTTGGGGTTTCAAAAGCATCCTTAAAAGATGTAAGTCCTTCCCAAACAATGTAAGAATGCAGGAGCGAAATGACCAAGATGAGAGGTGCAAATTAAAAATGTCAGAGGGTACAGAAATGTAAGCAATCTACAATGTTAATCCAATTATTTGGTCTAAAATGAATGACTCTTAGGTCTCTCTCCTGTCTCCTCTCCTTCCAGGAGTATGGGTTATCATTAGGGAAAAAATAGAGAAGTTAAATTCATCATATATATTGCCTATTGTCAGAAGATGTCGTCAAAGGACTTCACTGAAAAGAAAAGAAATAGTTGAGCTGCATTAGTAATTAAGAAAACGTAAATTAAAACTACAATTAAATACCATTTTACACCTATTTTGACAATTATCAGTAAATCTGACAAATTCTTGGATTACACAGGTAGAGAGTAATAGGGCTCTCATAATCTACTGATGAGGGCATAAGTTGGTGTGATCACGTTTTAAAATTGAATTTATTAAGGTAACATTAGTTAATAAGATTATATAGGTTTCAATTGTACAATTCTATAATACATCATCCGTATATTGCATGTGTGTTCACTACCCCAAAGTCAAATCTTCTGTCTCCATGTATTTGGCACCACCTCCCCCTGTTCCGCCTGGTAACCACCATACTGTCATCTGTGTCTATGAGTTTTTGTTTGTTTGTTTTTCTTGTTTGTTCATTTGTTGCTTTCACTTTTATATGCCACATGTGAGTGTAAACTGGTACAGCCATTATGGAAAACAGTATGGTGCTTCCTCAAAAAATTAAGAATAGAGTTATCATATGATGCAGCAACCCCTCTTCTGGGTAGCTACCCGAAAAATTTGAGAACATTTATTCACAAAGATATGTGCACCCTCTATGTTCACTGTAGCATTATTCATGGTGGCCAAGGCAGGGGGACAACTGAATTGTCCTTCAATAGGTGGCTGGATAAAGAAGATGTGGTACCCATATACATGGGTGGGCAAAGGTAGGTTTACACTAGTAATACAAATAAATAATACAACAATAATAATAATAATACAAGACTAAACTGCTTCATACACTCACAACTGTAAACCTACTTTTGCCCACTCCTGTACAATGGCGTGATCACTTTTGAAAACGGACTTTTTTAGCAAACTCCAACATGAACCTATTACACCAGCCAATATTTCCCAAAAGTTATAAGCAGAAAAGTGGCTGAGTCCGCTAGACATGTCAGACAGCTTGGTGGGAGCACTGCATGTACCCAAGTGTGAGGACTTCCTGCCTCAACCTGCCACTCCTTTGGATCAAAAACCTCTTACAGCTAACTGTTTGCACTTTCTTCTTCTCGTTGTTAAAAGATAATTTTCAAAAGAAGGTAAAATCGTGACTCACATACAGATATAAAGATGAATATGTTTAACAAATTTATTTTATTCATATGATATGAGGGAACCAGGCAGATGTTACAATCAGTTCAAAGGAAAAGTCAAAACAGCACAGACTTGTATGAAATAAAGGAATGTAGAGGTGAACTGCAAATGGATACAAAACTGTTTTTCCCACAGTGAGGAGGAAGTCAATTAAAATCATCACCAGAACTAGACAATATATGTACCTATCGCTTACCTACATTTAGAAAGAGTTGCACAGTAGCCCAAAGAAGATGAACAGGGCTAGACTCTGATAACCCAGAAGGGTATGCTAAGGTTAATGAAGGTACTTTTCCACTGAAAAACCAATGCCTTACTGATACACTAGTCCAAATAGAAAATTCTTTGGACCCCTCACATACATGTTAAGGAGTGCCTGACAGCTGATGTTCCAGTACAGGAAATCAACATTTCTTTGAAGTCAAAAGCCAACATTCCAGATTATTCTAGACACTCACAAATTCCAGTGAGCTGGATGGAAAGTGCTGGAGGGCAAAGTTCCCTGTTAGAGAGTCGAAGTTACTGCCAGGTGTATACAGTAGGAGCTAGGAGTAGATGAAGGTTTAGATGAGTGTGAAGAACCCTGAACTTGGAGTTAGAAGACCTGGGTAAGCCTCAGGTCTTCTCCTTACTAAGTTTGCGACCTTGACTTTCTCCCCTATAAAAACTAAGAATTTTATTGATGACTCTAAGTTTACTTCAGGACTAAATGTTTATTAGAGGAGCCAACCAATTCCTTGCACAGATGGCCCTGAAGCAGTGCCTGGGCAATGGGGGTTTTGACACAGGCCAGGGAAGACCTGTGTGTGAACATGAGGAGTAGCAGCTGGAGTTGGGTGTGCTAGATCTCCAGGGTGCAGTACAGAAGCCTAAAGCCTGGGGGAAACTTGGGCAGTTCGGTGATAAAGGGAGAAACAGTGATAGAGAGGAAAGGAAGTTACTGAAAAGTGGTTTTGCACAAACTTGCCTCTACCTTTAGCAACATTATAGGGAGTTTGTCACCAGGGTTGGCTCGGACTCCACTCAGTGATGTCTAAGTGACAGCAAAAGGGAACTGGAACTTTATTAAGGTCCAGAAAGATAGACCAATGGGGCATGCATGTGTGCACATGTGGAGAGGGAGCGATTGAGAGATTGGCCCACGGGACTGTGGGGGCTGGCAAATC
The DNA here is from genome assembly GCA_004027735.1 of Carollia perspicillata. Classification (NCBI taxonomy): domain Eukaryota; kingdom Metazoa; phylum Chordata; class Mammalia; order Chiroptera; family Phyllostomidae; genus Carollia; species Carollia perspicillata. Next base: position 16,220 of record PVKM010017315.1, read on the forward strand.
AGAAATCTGCAGGGCAGATTGGCAGGGGACCAAAGTCTTTTCTTTTAAGACTTTCAACTTTTTGGATGAGGCCCACTCACATTATTTGCTTTATTGAAGTATTAACAATATTAATTCTTTTGACCAGAAAACATAGTATCTCTCTCCATTTACTTAGGTCTTCTATTTTTCTTAGTGAATGTTTTATAATTTTCAATGTACAGGTCTTACACATTTATTGTCAAGTTTATCACTATGTATTTCATATTTTTAAATATTATAAATGATATTATTTTTCAATTTCAATTTTAAATTGTTTGTTGCTAGCATAAAGAAATACAACCTTGCTATACTCACTTATTAGCTCTGATAGGTTTTGTTTTTGTAGATTCCATTGGATTTTCTACATGAACAGTTGTGTCATCTTCAAATTAAGATGGTTCTCTTTATCTGTTCTTACACAGATACCTTTTTTATCTTCCTTTTGTCTTATTGCACTGGCTGACTTCTGTTACAATGTTGAATAGAAGTGGTGATAGTGGACATCCTCGACTTGTTCTTAATCTGAGGAAGATAGCATTCAGTTTTTGATGATGTTAGCTGCCCTGGCCAGTGTGGCTCAGTTGGTTGGGCATCATTTGGCAAAGTGAATTGTCACTGGTTCGATTCCCACTTGGGGCACATGTCTGGGTTGTGGGCCAGGTCCCCAGTTGAGGGTGTGTGACAGGCAACCAATAGACATTTCTCTTGCATGTCAATGTTTCTCTTCCTCTCTTTCTTCCTCCACTCCCCTCTCTCTACAAATAAATAAATAAAACCTATAAAAATAAATATAATGTTAGCTATAGGTTTTTCCTAGATACTTTTTTTAAAAAATCATGCTGAGGAAGTTCCCTTATAATATGGGTCTGTCAAAAAGTTGTATTTTTTCAGATAGGGTTCGATGTTGGATTTCGTCAAGTGCTTTTCCTCATTAAGATCACATGCCTTTTTTCTTTATCTTGTTAACATGGCATTAAGTTGTTCATAATATTCCGTACTTTTAATAACTGTAGAATCCATGGCATGTCATAACTCTCATGCTTGATATTGATAATTTGTATCTTTTTAAAATTGATTTTTAAAATACTATAAAGATTAAATCAAAGCAATAAGATCAAATTTATTTTCCTGATCTATATTTTCCTTCTCAAAGAAACAGTTTTTAATATCCTTCATTGTTTGCCTATTTTAATTACTTTTCACTATAATCTTTATTGTTTCCTTTCTTCTGGTTACTTTGTGTTTAATTTGCTCTTTTTCTAATCTATGGTAGAGGTTGAAGTCATGATTTGAAATGATGTTTATATTCTATTATAGGTGTATAATGATATAAATTTCTAAGTATCATTTTAATGGTATCCCACACATTTTGATAGGTTGTATTTTCATTGTCATTTGATCAGAAGTACTTTTTAATTCCTCTCTTGATTTCTTCTTTGTTCTGTAGGTTATTTAGAAGTCTGCTTTGCCTGTTGTACTTCAAATCTCTTTATTGAAGAGCCTGCATTCCATACAATAAAGCATTTTAAGCAGAAAACACAATAACATTTTCAATAGAGATAGCTTTAAATGGGATATCGCCTATTTTGATGGCTTATATATTTTTATAAGATGAACCCTTGGGAAATCAATCACCTTCCGTAGAGTTCTGAAGCAGGGAAGGTTTTCTTAGGTCCTTGGAGGGCCATCAGGAGTTATGTGGATCCCTTGTGGGCTTAGGTACTGAGATGTAAGTAACTTACCCACAGTTAGAGACAGAGATCTTCTCCCTCTTACCTCAGAGCTCAGACTGTGACCTGCGAGATGAATTTTACTTGCAAGAGGCAGCTCAGGGCAGAACCGATCTTTGCATTGCTCTCAAGGGCCCAGACCCTCAACACAAACCTCTACACTTATCTGCTGTTATGTATATGTCCTGCTCATTTAATTCATCCAACTGCTTCAGGAAGGAGGTGGAAATGGGTCTCCCCCAAAAGACCCCCCTTGTTGACAGACTTTTTATTCTGGTTCCTTTCAGTCCCATCCTTACACTGAAGCACAAGAGCTCAGTCAAAGTGCTTTTATTTTTAACCATGGTACCTGCTAAAGTCCAAATTAATCTGTGGAGGAAACACATTACACTTCTCTGACCCGGCCACTATAGAGGTGTCACTTAAGATGTTTCTTTAATATTTTTGGAAACCCTCACTTTTTTGCAGTACTAGTATCTATCTTTTTCTGGACTAAGCCAGATATGAATATTGTCCTTATAATAAATTAAGAGATTTGAGTTGCACGACTCTAAGTCTAAGCTCTAATAGTTATGTTAGTTCAGGATATATTCTATTATAAACTATAAATTGCTAAGAATCATCTTTATACGCCTAAAAGAAGTATAAATCCTTGACTCAAAATCTAGAACATATCTTGCACTCCTCTTATATCCCCGACAGTGCTCATCATTCATGAGGTTCTCCTTAAACGCTTCCTCTCCAGCAGTACTGAGCAGTCGTCATGCACGAGCCAGGGCTGACTAAAGCCGAGGAGGCCCGTGTTCCAAGTGGCCAAGCCTAACGGAAAATATATAGGAGCTTCTGGTTTTACCACTGAATTTTTTCACCTTAAGCTATTTGAACTTCAGCTTTCCCAAGACACCTCATACAGATTTGCCATCTAGTCCCACCATTTCCATGCACTCTCCATCACACAATCTTTTTGCTTTGGCCAAAGCCAAGTTAGAGAAGCCACAACTACAGTCGTGGAGAAGCGGAGGCTGAAGAGTCTTTGCCGATGCCACGGACTGCCCCTGCAGGCCTCACCTCGACTCCTGGCTCTCCCTGCTCCCGCTTGGCTCCACCAGACTTTGTCTCTGAGCAGGCTCAGAGCAGGTTTGGCTAGGTGCTCCAGCATGGTCCTGCCTTCCATTTAGGGGTTCTGAGGAAGCACTGCCCCGCCCCCCAAAGGTGAAAACACAGACTCAGACCTTGACTACGTTTGCAGGATCTCTGAGTGCAAATGTTTCCAGCAAATTCAGCATTATATCCTAACTTATAAAATAATTTTGTAGCACAAAGAAAGTTAAAGGACTCAGATGTCATCGTGTATGTTTGTTTTTCCACAAATAGATTTGGGAATGTTTGGCAGGACGAAGGGACATATTTTGTATTTTGGTGATTTTTTAAATAAGTAAAAACAGCTCTATATTTAAAAGTAATTCCAAAACAACAGAATAGTCTGGTCTGGGGAAAGTCAGGAAGGTCCTTTGACAAGGAAATTGTTTATTTTTTATGCTTCCAAGGGCTTGCATTTAATTATAGATGGCAGCAAACAGCAGAGAAAAGAGCCTTAAAAGTTTTGAAAGAAAAACTAAGGGAAGGTTTTCTAAAAAGATTATATATTATATTTCTTTTAATGGGGAGAATAACGAAAAGGAGAGAGAAAGCCCATTTGGTGCTGTTCTTTGAATCTACCCAGAAACTCTTTCATCTGAAAGTATGGAACGTCATTAAAATAAGAAATTTAAGACAACAAATGTCTTGGTGATTGCATCGAGAGGAAATAGCTACTCAACACCTTGAAGCACGAGTGTGGCTCAGCAGAGCCAGCAGTGTTATGCTATGACCCCTTTTGCTATCTCCAGCTTGCTTCAGATGGAACTTTTCAAAGCAGAGTCAACATTTTTGCTATGGTGTCATCAAACTAAAGGGGTTTTTTCACCTGCAAGCATCAAAGCCTAATCAAATGTGAACAGGAGTTGGCAGCAAAGAAAGTCAAGGTTTATTTAAAGAAATTATGCCAAATTTAGAGTCACAGGTGAACTAATGCTATGAGACCTGGTTCCCTGGCTTCTAGAGTTGGTTACATAGAGGGGAAATCACAAATCACAGTGACTAAGGGGGTTAGGACTATGGTCAGAATTATGGTCTCCACTGATTGGTTGATGCTAGGAGAGGAGGTAGTTGATCAGTGCATCTGGTCCTGACATCAGCTACGGCATCACTCTGTCTGGTTTCATAGAGGTGTGGTTGCTAGGGTCGTTCTGCTCTTCTGGGTCTGGAACTGAAGTACATCTGAGGCCTAGATATTATCTCTAGTTTGACTGAAACTGTGTCTCTATGGTTGACATACCCAAGGCTTTGTCTCTGAGATTATTTGATGTGCACCAGAACCTCATTGTCCGGAGGGCTTAATGTTTAAGGGAGTAGACATGCAAGGGAGAGGGAGGTAAATGAGTCGGGGTCCTCCTAGGCTAGACAAGGCCAGTCCTAGGAGCACTCTGAATCATGGAAAGAAGGAGAAAAGGTCGGATTAAAGAAATGATGTTTTTGCATGTTTACAATGGGATTATAATTTTTAAAAAATTATAGGGTTTTTATTCAAATATTCTCAAAAGAAACAGAAAAACTAACAATCTGATCAAATATATGGTTCAAAATATCTTTTGGCATTTAACAAGTTCTAGGAAAGAAAACTGCAGAGTTATCTTAAACCAAACAAATAAGTTACCACTGGCAAGTTTGTGGCACTAGTAAAACAAAAAACAAAAAAAATTAATTCTCTTGAGCATATCGATATATCTATGAAAAATCTCTTTTTCAATCTGTACAAAAGGTCATTCTTCATAAATTAATTTTTTTAATTTAATGGCTGTATATTATGTGATGTTTAACTGATTTGTTTTTATTGATTGATTTTAGAGAGAGGAGGGAGGGAGAGGGAAACATTGATTTGTTGTTCCACTTATTTATTCATTCATTGGTTGATTCTTGTATGTGCCCTGACCAGGGGTCGAACCCCCAACCTTGGCATATCAGGTTGGCATATCAATGCTCTAACCAACTGAACTACCGGGCCAGGGCTGATTTTTTTTTAATGTAAAGAGTTATGTTTTCCAAGTCTTACCCAGATGAATATGGCACTTAGTTCAGATATTTCTAGCAGCAGATTCCCCTTCCTGTTACAAATTATTTTTATAATAGTAATACTAACATTTTATATGAAGATTTTCACTACATGCGCTATCTAAATTTCAGCTTCCTAAAAAGATTAGATACTTTGGTTTTTCATGCAAAAAATGTCATGTATACACTTAATATGAATTACAAAGCAGTATCAAAACAGAAATACAGCTAGCCAAAAATATGAAAGTGTGTAAGAGCCATGAGCATAAGTTGTACATCTTTCACTATCTAGTACATTATTATTGGTGCTCAAGAAACATTTACTATTAAAAAACAAAGCAGGTCAATGGGCCCAGCGCAGTTCTACTATAATAAATTAAATGATAACTAAAAATGCTTTATCTTACTCTTTCATTTTGTAGGTATTATTACTTGGCATTCAGAGCACACCAAACCCCTGTTGCTAGCAAAGAGAGCTGTGTCGCTATCTTGGAAAAGTCCAGACTAGATCACTGGATGCTGGGAAAAACAAAGGTAGTTGCTTCTTTATTGTTCAGATCATCACTGGTGATGTTCTACTGCATACCTTTATGCCTGGTCAGTGATATGAATGGCTCTATAAATTATGGAGCTCAGCAGACGAGCCCCCAACCTAACAATGATCTTGGCTACGGTTGGATCAGGTGTCTTCAGGACCTCGAGGACCAGAGGAGGAGGGTATGCTCCTGTTCTACATGTAGTCTGACAGCCATTTAGCATTTCTAGAATGAGATCTTTGAGTTCATTTTAAAATGCCCTTTTGTTCAGTGCTACTTATTTCAGCACCACATGCAAATACACAAATCATATTTGTGACAATAATGACTATCTTTTATAGTTTCGTCTATTTTTCAGTAGACTCTTATGTTATTTATTACACACCTAATTAGGAGTCTCATTGTGTGTAGCTTTTCATTTGGGAGAACCTCACATCCCTGCTGGATTCCAGGATTTTATGGTCCATTCTGAATTGCCCTACAAAGCCAGACTTTGCCTGAGTGTTGATGGTAATACTGCTGCTCCTCAGCAGAAATTAGATCACTGTGGGTCATCTGCGTCCCACTCCCTGTGACCTTCTGTTGGCCGTGGGTCAGCGCTCTCTGTAGGTTAGCACCTCCACTAGAGACTGTGGGGAAAGAGATGAGAGATCACACTGAGAAAATGGAACTCGCAGCAGAAGTGAGGCAGGCTTGGAGAATATTGGGGATCTCTTAAAATAAAGCCCTATGAACCTTGTCTTACATTTGTATGCATAATCACTGATTGGCTCAACCTTAGAAGTGGAAGCATTGTATTTGCTCCAAGAGGTTCATAATATTAGCATAAATCAAGTCATTGTAAACTTTATTTAGATAATGGTATTCATATTTATACTAAGCATATACTGGGATAGAGTGAATATCTATTTGGAAGCACACATGTAATGCTAAAACTACTGTCTTGTTTCAGGTTTTTCTCAAATATTATCATGTCGAGCAGTTAAATTTGCTACTGCGAGAAGTCATAGGCAGAGTGGTTGTTCTGCAGGCATATGCCAAGGGGTGGCTTGCAGCCAGGAGATACAAAAGAGTCAGAGAGAAGAGGGAGAAGGGGGCCACTGCCATCCAGTCAGGTAAATGGTTCTGAATCTTGGCATTTCAGTAAGTACTGGGGGCCACTCGCCTCTTACTTTTCTCATTGGTTTATTCTCCCCTTCCCTCCCTGGCCTTGCCTTGCCTTGCCTTCCCTTCCCTTCCCTTTCTTCCTTGCTTCAGCACATATTTACTGAGTGCCTTTAACAGGCCAGGTCCTGTGCTAGGTGCTAGGGATATAGCAGTGAACAAGACAGCCACGGTATCTGCCCTCCAGATAACCAAATAAGCCATCACAAAACACTGACAAGTGGCAAGATAGAGGCAACATGAAGGAGACAGATGTAAAGTCCAAATCACACAGGCACGTGGCAGCTCCCAGATGACTGGCATAATTTACACTGCAGGTCCATTACCAGGTTTTCAGCATCAGAATTTCTCATCCCACTTTCAGAAGGCTATTCTAGCTGAGGCAGAGTTTGTCAACCAAGGGAACAAGTCCCGGGGCTCTGTCACGTGCCCAGCCCAGTCAGTGCCTCTCTGCACACATGTGTATGTCATTTGTGTTACAAACAGCATTTGGCTCCTGTGTTCTTGACAAGTGGTTGTGAAAGCCCCAGCCCATCTTGAACATAGCAGATGATCTCCTTTGTGCTCTGATAATGCACTCTCAAAACATTCACTCTGGACTTCATGCCCAGGCTCAACAAGAGGGAGAGCTAGGGCGCTCAGAGGGAGAGGCAGCCACGCTCCTGGCGGGGGGCTTAATGCCTCAGTTCTCTAGTGAAAGGACTTAACACACCCCTGAGATTACCTTTCTCTTTCTCTTCTTCTCTTTGTCCATTTCCTTTCATCCTCACCAGTATTATGATGCTAATTATTCCTCTTGACTCTCCTCTTTATTTTTCTCTCCTTCAACTTTCATGTTTATGCCTTCCTTCCAATAAACAATATGGAACAGGTCAAGCTGTTCTTTTCCACCCCCAAGTCTTGAAGACAGAGCTTCCTCGATGGAATGGGATGACAGGGAACTGCCTCGCCTGGGATAGGGGTCCCTGGTCATTCATAAGTTGAGTCCAGAGTGTCTGGAAACTCACTGCCTGAATGAAAATAACTCCTCCTCAGAAGCATCTTAGCAGCCAAGCTGAGAGTACAGAGAGGCCCCTTTTCCCCATCAGTGCTCACGTATCTCTACTTATTTTGTTCAGTGAGAAAGCAGGAGGGAGGAGGAGAGGGGTGATAGATTGGAGGGAAAACAGCTTATATCAATTCTCCGGCACATTCTTAAATTAATGTCATTCCTAGCACATGGTTTTATATTTTTAGCCTGGAGAGGATATGATGCTCGGAGGAAATTTAAGAAAATAAGCAACAGAAGGAGTGAGTCTGCTGTTCATATTCAAGCAGGTAATTAAAACATCATTTTTATAGCATCCACTTGGAAATACTCAGTGATTAAGTTCATATGAGTTTAGAAAAGCTGAAAGGTTAATAATTTAGGAGTACTGGATTATTAGGAGTCAAGAATTCTGGTGGGGAGTTTTTGTGCTGTTTCTGACACACCCAGGTATGATAATGATGACAATAACCCTTCATGAGCATTTACTGTGTGCTGCACTTGGCTAAGAATGTTCTGAGGAGATACTCTTATACTCCCAGTTTTATGGAAGGGGGAACCAGGGCACAGAGGAGTGAAGTAACTTGTACGTGGTTGCACAGCTAGTCAAGAGTAGAGTGAGCCCTGGAGCACAGGCTGTTTGGATAGAGTTCACTTCGTATACCTGCCAACTGAAGAAATCCCTTTCCCTTGTGGAGTCACATGGCCCTTATCTGTTAAATGAAAGCACTGGCTAAAAAGGTCTGGAAGGTGCCTTCCAACCTTGGAATTCTCTGCCCATAGGCTAGATCTGTGCTCAGTGTCACAAACACAGGAAGGAACAGCTTAGGGACTTCCCCAGCAAACTAAGTTTCCTTCACCCAGGCTGCTTGTGGCTACAGTGGTCCTCTGGACTTCATAGGGCGAGCATAAGTTGGCTTTTGTGGCTCAGCTTGGCCTCAGCTGCCTGAGCACTATGAGCTCTAGTTCTTGGCTCATTAGTCCTTTCCTTGGCTCCCAGGTCACTCTGCCTTTCTACAAGTGGCAGTATCCACAGTGGCTACCAGGCTGGGCTCCCTCTGTCATTTGAAGCTGCATATGCCTAATTGAGGAGCTGGAAAAAACAGGCCTCAACATGCCAGGAGCTCCAAGAGCTCAGCACTTTGGAGACAGAATGAGAATGCGCCCAGTGCAGTGGACTCGGCAGTAGGGAGAGGGCTAGTTTTCAGATAATGCCACAATTGAAGCAGACCTTTAAATCAAACAGCCCACAACCTTTTCAAGGAGGTCCCTGCTGAGAACTTGGCTCCAGGGATACTCCTCAGAACTTTCTTAGACCACTGTAGAAGCCTGCCATCTTCATTCAAAACCAAAATACTTGGGAGGAATGGTTGTCATTGAAAGGTGAATGTGACCCTGACTAGGTGTCTCCCTTGGTTGGAAAGTCATCCTGTAAACCGAAAGGTCATAGGTTCCATTCCCTGTCCGTGCACGTGCCTAGGTTCCAGGTTCAGTCCCCAGTTGGAGTGTGTAGGGGAGGCAATCGATCTATGTTTCTCTCCCTCTCGGTCTCCCTTCATTGTTTTCTCCCTCTCTTTCCCAGTCTCTAAAATCAATAAGTATGTCCTCGGGTGAGAATTTAAAAAATAAAATAAAATAACTGCCAATGTAGCCCTTGCCAAGGCTCCAGATTCGACCCCCCATCAGGGCACATATAAGAATCAACCAATGAATGCCTCAATAAGTGAACAAATCTCTTTCTTGTTCCCTCTCTTTCTCTCTCTAAAAATAAATAAGTAAAATTTTAAAATAAATAAAGAAGTGCAAATGTGTAACTTTGATCACCACCCACTAGGAATTCTAAGCTCTGCAACTTCAAAGAGTCAGGAGGAAGGATGCAATTCTAGCTGCAACTTAAGAAAGACAACTCAGTGTAGTTGTTCCCTGCTTGCCTGCATCCCTCCACACACACACACACACACGCACACATGCACACACACACACACACACACACACACACACACACGGTTCCCCTTAAGAGAGGATACTGGGTTGATTTCTGATCTTGCTCTTTGGCCCAATGCCCAACATATGTTTTAAAATATAAACTTTGAGCTTACATATTGTTGATCCATTGAATATAGTATGTAGGATAATAAATCAAATATTCCTTCTCTGAAAAT
>PVKM010017316.1:0-26021 GCA_004027735.1 Carollia perspicillata
GATGCACAGAGTTTTCTAACAATTCTTATTACCAGGGACTCATCTGAGAAATTCATTTTCCCCATCAGATCTTGCTAATTTAGACTCTAAGAGCCAACTGGAGCCCAAAGATTATGCCCTTTCTGTTCCGGAACAGTCCCCTACTGACCATTAAAACCATACTACTCTATTCTGATTAAAATAGCAACCACTTTTTAAATACTTGTGTTAGCACGTGTATTTGACCCCCAAAGCCTACAAGGTAGGAATTACTTTTTCTCCCTTTACAGATGAAAGTGAAGTCAGAAGAGCCCCACCCTCTCGGCCCCCTGGTCACATGACAAGTAAATGGCGGAACAGGAACTTGGACCCAGGCCCTCCGGCTCCGGGTCCTCTCTCCCGCTCCCCGTCCACTCTAACCTGTCACCGACTCTCACTCAGGGGCGGCTGAGTGAACATGGGAACTTCTGCCCTGCCCCTGCCCGGGTCCGTTCACCCCGAAATCCTCCTCTGGTGTCAGAGGGGAGGCAGGGCCTGCAGCACTCTTTAAAAAGCGGTGATAGCTTCCAGATGAGCCTGTTATTCTAAATTTGACATTCCTTTTGGTACTTAGAATTTCCACTTTGTCCCTTCCACCCCTTTGCATTTCTGTCATTAGTCAGCATGCAACAGGAACCCGTTTGCGTCTCAGTGCCGTTCAGGAGGAAGGCCATTCCAGCCCCATGGAGTCCATCCTTGTGGAAATACTTTGCAGAGTTTATTTGGACAGGTTCGAAAATAGTCCTGCAACAATACAATCAGATTGTACCACAACAAGTAAAATGTAATTATGGCTTGGTTACATGGGGAAGAATGTAAACAGTGAGGTTTGGGAAAACTAAATGCAAAACGGCATGGCTTTTCTCCTCCACGCCCAGCCCCTGCATCTCCTGCAGGCAGGAGTTCAAGGCCGCGTCCTCGGATCTTTGAAGTGGACGAGCGGGGATGACACTCACTGGAGGCGACAGAGCAACTGAGTGTCTGAGGCCAGTTCTCAGAACAAAGGCCTGCTTCTGCGTAAGGCAAATGCAGCTTGATAAAGGCTCCCCCAGTGGGTACTTGGAACGCCAAAGTCATTCACCTAAATGAGTTCCAAATACATATTGTTCTGGGCCAAATTACAGTGTCAAGCTCAGACTGTATGTATTTATGTATGTTGGCAGAGCAGGCCTCTTTGGGGGCGCCACAATTTTATCCTCGTATCCTGTGCCCAGCTGGGTTCCCGTATCTCTCTCTCTCTCTCTCTCTCTGTATCTTTCTCTCTCTCCTCCCCCAAACCCATGAATTTCCTTGTATTTAGTTCCAGAAGGGAAGACAAGAAGCAAAGTCAAAGCTTCACAGCCCCACAAGGGAACAGGTCCCAGAAGACTTGAATTACTAATGAAACTTAGAGTAGAACAGAATGTATGCCTTTGCCAATGAGCTGGAACTTTCTGAAGGTTGATTCGAGACGGGGGCAGGGAGTGGGGACAAGATCGAGCATTGTGCTTTGGGCCAGTCTCTGCTAAGAGCTACAAGACAGGAATACAAAGTGCCCTGGAATTAAAGCAAACAGCCGCTGCTTCCTTTGGCTGGCCTTTGCCCAGAACTATTTCCTCACAGTGCTCACCAGTTTCTCAAAACACACGAGCGGTATTTCAAAGATGCTAGGCAAAGGGACCCTCCAAATAAATGCCTAACCCTAGTAACTAATGAGATGGAGAAGTCTGCCCCCAGTGCCCATTTCCGCTCCGTGGTCCTCTAACACACCCGGAGAGTTAGTGGACACCGTGTTTTCTGTTTCTCTCTCTCTTTTGGGGAGGGGACCTGTCATTCTTCTCTCTGCCCGAATAAAAATGGAAAACTTGGGGGGAAATAGTAACTTTTAAAGCAAATGTGGAGAAGACACGTGTAAGGGATGAAGCAGGTTGCTGGGTTATTTTTCTTTTAATTACATGGGCTGTCTTGATCACGGAGTCAACAGGGCCAAGTGAAAACCAGCAGAATGGCTATAGCAAGCCCCGACTACGGCTCCCAGTCCTAGGCACAGGCCTGTCTCTGGGCTTGAACTGACAAAGAAACAAAGCAGCCCAGACAGCAGAGGAGCCCGGACAGTGTGCAGGGCAGAGGGCCGCCGCTGCTGCTTCTGGCCCAGAGGTTGGCACATCTTTCCAGAAAGAGGACTACCGTGAAGGATGAGGGAGGGAAGAAAGAGGCTGTATTCCTGCCCCGAGTTTACTCATCACGACCCTGGCAAGAACTGACGCGTCGAAGTTCCAGAACCGGGGTCGGGCACTGGCTGCTCCCTGGTGCCCGGCCTCACCCCTCTGGCCCTCTCCCCTGCCCTGCACACTGCAGCTACCCCGGTCCACTCGCAGTTTCCCAACCATCGTCACGCTGCGCCAGGACTCCTAGCCTTTGCGTGAACTGCCTTCTTCTTCCTCCTCTCCTGTCGGGAAGGTCAACTTCAAGCCTCAGTCCACGTTATTTCCTCCTCTGCCGGGATGCCCAGGAGACTTCGTTGTTCCTTCTCCTTTGCTCTCCCTGCACTTTGTCCACAAACCTCCTCTTCCAGTGTCAAAAGAGTCTGTTTGTCTGTCTTTCCACCAGACTCTCAGCTCCTTGAAGGCAGGGGCCTATGCCTCACCTTTTCATCCACTGAACTCTGTTTGGCAGATGCTCAGTCAACATTCACAGGATAAAGGGACAGGTGGACCAAGCTCTGCCCATCTTAATTTTATTATAAGGCGAGAAATAAGGTATGAACGACTGAGTTCTGGGGTTCTGTACATTTTCAGAAGAAATTGCTACAATACTACTTTTGTGTTCAGCCTCTTTGTTTCAAGTAAAACCAAAGGAATAAACTCACAGAGGGGCATTAGAAGTGGCACTCTGGCCTTCAGATTTAGCTGTCACATGAAGACAAAACTCAAGCCTACACATGCCCTTCCGGCCAGGGGGGTATGCCATGCACTCTCAAGACCCCAGGACGAAGCCCCCAGCACTGAAGCCTGGAGCGTGTGAAGCTCCACGGAGCTGTGGAAACCTGTGACACAGCATGGGGAGCCTTTGGCATGGTCAGGCTGCATGGTGCAGACACAGCCCGCTACCTGACCTCTGCGCAGCAGGCCCAGCTGAAAGGCGTCTGTGGCCAGGCCCGCCCAGGAGCGAGAACAATGAGGCCAGGTTCCTCACAACACTCGTCACCTCCATCAGGCAACAGAGCAGCAACCTCCACCCGACTTACGAGGTGGAAGCCGTTCCGAAAACCACACGCTAAGAATGCACAACGGCTGTGGCTTCAGGAAGGTTCTCGGAGAGGCCAGGACCAGGCGTTTATAGCAGCGGGCAGTTCCAGTATAATCCTCCTCATGCTCAGATACCAAAGGCAAAGAAATGCAGGCAATGCACTGGGCTGCCCATTTTTGTTTAATTTATTTCTTTTAAGACCACCTCTTTGCAATCTCCAGAGAGAAAATACAAAACAAGAAACAGACTTGGTTTCAAATACATAAACAGTGTGCTGGAGTTTAAAGCACTGTTGAAAACACCGCTGCAGAATGTCGGCTTACTCCAGAGCACTTCAGGGTTCCTGAGGAATAACGTGACTTCTCTTCGCCTCCCACCGTGGTGCGCTCAGGTGCGGTCAGTGCTCCTGCTCCTGTAAGACAAGGGCGCTCGGTTAGAGCTGTGCGGGGCGCGCTCTCACGGCCCGCTCTAACTTGCTGCTGCAGGTCGCACCCACAGGTCCCACGGGCCCCAAACCTCACCCGAGCCCCCCCGTCCATTTGCTTTAAAACTGTCTCACAAAAGGACTGCTACGTCCTGCCCAGGTTCTGAAGAAAGGTTCCCCAGCTGTGAGGAAGGAGAGTGGGAGAGGAGTGGCACAGGGCTCAGTGGGCAGCACCTGACTAAGTGTGTTCCTAACCCGCCGCAGGGACAGATCCCAGGGGAGGGGAAGAAACCTGGGTCTGCAGTCAAACTGCCCACTGACGGTGGGATCCTCGGCAAGCTTCTGAACCTCAGTAAGATTCAGATTTCTCTTCTTCTGAATGGGGACAAGCACATCTCTCACAGACCTGCTGGGGCCCGGGGAGGGCTAGAGAAAGAACGCAGAGCACCCCGGGTGATCCACGGGGCACAGCGGGCACTCAAGAAGCAATTACCATAATAGGACTACATTCGAAAAGCTCCAAGTTGGGGATTTTGCTCCTCTTTTTAGAGAATGGAGGATGACAACATCGAGGCATAGACTCAAGTTCAGATAAAGTTACAAGGCCATTTTGGAGCAGTACACACAAGGCTGTAAAAAATGTAACAATATTTTCCACAGTTAAGTCCCAGCCATTAAATATATAATATGCCTATAACCACCCCTGAGCCATTATCCATGGCAACTCGGTTGGGAACATTTCAAACAATTAAAAGACCTGAAGCTCCTCTCCCGGTGCCTCTCTGTTCTCCCCCAAACGCGGCCGTGGTGCCAAGGAAGGGAAGAGCTGGGGAGCGGTGGAAACTGCCCGTCGTCAGCTCTGCGCCACGCCGCTGCGCCTCTTCTCGCGCTGCCCCTCTGATCACCTCACCCTGGCTCTGGCACAGAAGTGGCTCGTGAACACGGGAGGCGGCGAAAGGCCTGCCACCATCTAGCCGGCCAACTCCCCCTGCTCCCACGCTCTCCAAACATGCACAGGAGGGTCGGCAGGCAGCCGGCATTCTGGGTCGGTTCTAAGAGAGAGGCTACTGAGCTGTGGTGGTGTGCTGTCACTTAAGATTTGGTGACAGCTTTTGATCGGAATTAGGACGCTCATTACTTGTTACTATCATGGAACAGTGGGCAAGTGAATCGCCCATTCTTGGAGGGCCTCAGCTATAAGCATGGACACGTCTATTTGTACAATGCGCCACCTCCTAAAGCCAGGCTCACATTTAACTCTCACAGCAACCCAGTGGGCGGCAATCACCTCCCTCACTTTGTACACAGGAGAGAGAGTCTCAGAAGTGGACACCTCAAGGCTCCTTAGGAAGCAGGAGACAGACCAGACTCATGCCCAGGTTCCCTGGTGTCTGTGCTCTTTCCGCCAGCCCCCTGAGGCTGCCCGGATCATAGCGATTCTAGCTCAAAGGCAACCCAGGAAGTAGATGACTCTACACAGCTAGGAAATGTGAAGTTCTTCGCTGAGGTTTGTATTGCTATAAAGGTTTAGCCTTAGTAAACCTGAGGCCATTAACACCTCTAATAGTGTACACCATTTACTCCATTCATTCATTCCTTTCACAGTCGTGCGCCTACTTTGTTCCAGGCCCTGGGAAAACAAAAACACATACACCCCTGGGTCCTGCAGCACCCAGCCTCCCAGGACCCTTGCACTTAAACCCACAGTAACCAGTGTCGCCTGCAGTAAGGCGACGAGGAACGCTGCCACACACACACCATCTCAAGGACATGCACCACCTGCTTCCCTCCTGAGGCAAGCATTGTAATTTTTTGTCTTGTCTGCATCATCAAAAATCCATCTGTAGACAAGACTTCGGCAGAATTATGTGGGACATACGGTCAAAAACCTGGCTTTTTCGATCAGAAGCAGAATGGTAACTGAATCCCAGAAGTCTGCAAGTGTAGCCTGTGTATATGTGAGATGCTTACAGGGCATCCTGAGGTTGTGAACAGAAGTGCTACTTCACCACGACGACACACTGTCAGGCAGGTTCGTCAGCTCCAGCCAGGTAACATGTGAGCATATGTCTGAACCCACATGTGTGTCTCAAGGTACAGGGGAGGGCAGAGACTTCAGGCACCAACACGGTGTCAGCATCGCTAATGGTCAGAGAGCCATCAGGGTCTCTGGTGCCAGAGGACACACAGGGCTTATTCACTACATACACTATGAGGAAGTCTCCGAGGACTCGGGAAAACTCTTTTTCTCTGGAAGGAAAGAGAAGTATCAACTCGGTACGTACTTTGACATACTTCCCATGCAGCAGGTACGGAGACTGGAAGTCGTGCTGGCAGTTGGAGTAGGCCATTCCCAATCCCATGCCGGAGCCAAAGGCCAGCGGCCACATTCTTCCTGGTGAGCAGAGACAGGAAACCCCGAGGGGGCACCGCTGTGAGAAGATGCAGCTTTTTCTCGGGCTCGCACACATTTGCTTAGGGTTTGACAAATATTCAACATGCCTCATACGGATGACTATACTATGCAGATTTTGTCAATATTTCATCAACGGTCAAAAAAGGGAAGAGGGAGGCTATTGATAAACTTATTAATTTACCAAGTACTTATTAAGTACTTATGCTGCCAGGCTGGAGGTATTCATTATGGTACATATGAATAGTATATAATACAATATGAAAACAGCAGACATAGTTGAAACTTTTAACAACTTCTTATCAGTTCTGATCATACGCTCATTGACTAATTTTTTAACCTCAGCAGAAATAATACCAACTCTCAGTAAGGTGCTTGGGTTTTAAAACCATCTAGGAATCTCACCAATATTTCCATATTTTGATTACAGTGAGTGGTGAGGTGTACTTAGGCCAATGCTGTAAACGATTATTTCGTATCAGCATGAAGTGTTGTTTAAGATTCTCTAGTTATGCGTCCCCACCAGTTCTACACGGAAAGAGGGTGACAGCCAAACCTCAGTCCTTCCGCAGAACAAAAGGGACAATGCCTGCCCTTTGCCGAGAATTATTTTTGGTCAAAAAGCATGTGTATTCCTGGTCCACTTGTTTTTATTACTAGCAGTGCTCTCATTTTCAAGTTTCTTTCCAAATAAATTATAATTAATTAGAAATATTTGAGCATGTCTACATTTAGCCAAATGACTCACTGACATAAAGGGCAAGCTTTTAAAATGATATCATATTTAAGATATGCCCTGGGGGAATTCTGGAGATGCTCAGCCCATCCTGACCTCTGCTGAGTCCACTCTCTGCCCAGCTACCGAAACCCGTAAAGGGCTGGGCTGGCAGCCGTGCAGCTGTGCCTTCCAGAAGTGCCCCTGCTACGTGTTTGCAACCAGGACATCATGTTGAAGAGGTGGTAAGAGTCACACTTACTTTTAAAGAAGGTAAGTGAGAAAACAAGTCCTAATCCAAAACCAGTACCTGCGGAGAGGGAGGAACAACATGTTACACTCCTAATAGTAACCCGACAAAAATAAAACGGACATTTCATCAATGTGAGTACCTACAAAGGATTTTTCTTTGCAGAAATCTGGTAGAGTTGATTTTCTCACTTCTAACATTCTTTCTTGTTGTCAGAGGCTTTTTAGATGCCTTTGGGCCCCTGCCCACAATAGGGGATGAAAACTTTACTTCCCGTTCTGTCTGGACGAGTCTCGGAGGGCGAGAGAACGAGCCAGCAGAGCGTTCCCCAGGAGACGCGCCCTGCCTGGGGGGGTGGGGGGGAGCCTCCAGCACCCTGGGCCCTCTCTCCTGCCCATCCTCCCCAGGGATGCCAGAGCCAGAACGTCAGATAAACAGCCTCAGCTGGAAGCTCTCGTAGTCATTTCAGCACTTTGAGTGGCAGCTACCTTTTAGGAAGACCCTAAAGGTGGTCATAAGTCAGAGTGTCCAAATGTGGAGATTATTCCCCTCCCCTCGTTCTACTCATAGGGCATTTTTAACCACTATCTTTCCAAATAAAAGAACACACACAAGCCTATTTTAATGGTCTGGCAAAAACATTTGTAAATGTCTCATTTTAAAGTAGACTTCACAGGCACCTGAGCTTAAATACAAAGGACCACACCCTCATTCGCACCAGCACTTCTCGAACACGGGCCATTCCAGCGCCACTGCCTGAGCTTTGCTAAACCCACCCGGGCGGCACCTGCACGACTATTCACTTAATAGTTTTCTTTAAAAAAGAAAAAAGAAAATCAATGCATGTATGGATTACATAACTTCAGCCTCAACTTAAGTACGTATTATTGCTATAATCATAGATTTGAGTGCTAGCTATATTTCTTTTCATAAGGCGTGCTAAAATGAATGTAGAAGCATTAAAATAAAAATGTTTGTCTGTAGTACCACTTTAGGGGAAAAGATCAGCTCACACACTGTAGTGATACATGTCCCAAACTTTGAGATACTCTGATTTTCCCATTATCCAAAAAATAAACATGCCAAGGAAGAGAACCAAAACCTAATTTTTTCCTTTTGACTTGACAACTTTATTGGCACCTTTCAGAGCATGCTGATGCCCTTGACCGACTGACTGGGCTCTGCAGGCCGAGAGTCCCTGACCCCCGTCTTTACAATTAAGCGCCACAAAACAGCCTCAGCTCCCACTTGCCCGAGGGGCTCTGCAATCCGTGCCACTGGCGTTCGGAGAGCTGCTTCTCCTTCACGCTGACTCCTGCGTGCGAACATGCCAGGTGTGCCTCAGCCGACCAGCCTGGCCCTTCCTGATCCAAACACAGAGAACTAGCAAGCAAGCTAATGGTATCTTTTTTGATCTAGCATGCAACAGTGCAGCTGATGTTGGCCTCAAGGACGTATTTAAGCTAGTACCCGCAATGATTTCTGGTCCCTCTCCCCTACCGTGTATGTGTGGCCATGATGTGTGTTTCTTCCCAGGACTGTATGCTACATAAACATGAATCTTAATTAAAAATTATCACTGTGCCCTGCCCAACAGACCTAGCCTTAGGTACTGATTTGGTGCCAACTTCAGTGTGCAATATCTGAAAGTCACTCATGTCACCCCAATTTCCACATAATGTAACAGAATGGTAGAAAACTGGCCAGTTTACAGACCATAATAGTTCACCTACTCAAGACCGACATAATGAGAAGGAAAAGGAACTAACATTTCGGTATTTCCCATGAGTCCCCAACATTCTCTTCCTTCCCAAAAATTACCTGTTAAAGGGAACGGTGACCTGATGTGGCCTTACCCGGCACTCTCGGACGCAGAAAATGGCGTGCCCGACTCCAAAGCTACTACCCCCACTATATGTCCTGACCCTGGAGCACCTCACGGTTGCAACCCGAAACAATCACAGCCTCCCAAGGGAAGGTGGAGCATCCAGACTTCTGCTGCCAGTGCACTCGGACACGGCCAACAAGGAACTGCGCTTCCCATGCAAGAGCCGGAACGCAAGGCAACCCGGGCAGTAACAAGGCCACGCAGGGCCGAAAGGGCTTGTTCAGACTCATCCCCAGACTAACCCGACCGCACGTGGCACAGGCACAAGTCCGCCTGGTGGGCCAGAGTCAGGAACTTCAGAGAAACGGGAGCTATCGCGACTGATACTCCTTGGCAAGGACCTGCTGTTCCTTGGTTCGTAAAACGGCACAGGGTTCAATTTCAAAACGGCCTGCCTCACCCCCTTGCAGCTGGAAGATGAGTAAGACAGTAAATTGGTACTAGAGAATGAGGTAAAGGATTTGGACTGGCTTACAGGTTTCAAACCAGGCGATGGGGTGGGGAGGGAGGCCAGTAAAAACATAATGGCTTACAATCAGAGCTTTCGGTCCTCTCCATCTGGAAGGCAATTTTTTGGCAAACAAATCAAAAGCCCCAAAGGAAAATATTTCGGCATTTTTCTTGTCCCTCTGACTCCATGCCTGTCTCTCCTGTTTTTCCCCCGAGGAAAGAAAGCTCTCTGATGCTCAACTGTTCGCAGCAGCAGACCAAGAGCGACGCTAAGCCCACTGCTAACAGTATCACTTAACCACAAAGATGAGAAATGCTTCAACACTGGTTAACGGAGAGTAGAAAATCTTTCATCTCTAGACTTTACTTAAATTCAGGTATATGCCCAACCACCTAGTTTTGCTGCTATAAAAGGCAGTTATCTGCAATTATACAGGAAATCAAAATCACAGTTCAGACTAGCCGAAGACGGTGTGCTCTATGAGCTTAATTAAATTGGGCAGCTACGTCTTCAGTCCTCAAGAGTGATTCCCACCCTCCATTTCCATATTTTTAAGACACAAAATAACAAGATTATCCTCTTCAGAAAAGATATGAAAATGCTTTTTAAATGCCAATGTCTTAAAGTTCACCATCTCAGTTATTGAAGAGATGAACAATGGTGGAACTGATGAGTTTCACAGGTTCAAGTTCTCACATGCTCAATTTTCTTTTAAAACGCGGCATGTTGCTTCAAAGAAAGTCCCACCTGATCAGGGGACACCAGCTCTGCAGCTGTTTCCACTAAAGATTGGCACCTCTGCGCCAGGTCTAAACTTCATTAACAATAAAACATGAAAGGTTTGTCTTACAATAAAAACAAACCAACATGGAAAAGAGAAGAGTTTTCTCTGCCTCTGGCCACTTTTTTCTGTTGTTGCATGACAAGCTCCCTTAGAGGAAGAAAGCCAAAGGAAAAAGTACAAAGCATTTTTCACCTTCCCTGGAAGCAAATATTTAACTATGAATACAGTTTATATAACTTTGCCTCCCCCACTCAAGCCTGTTCTTTTGGTCCATGCTATCTGGAATGACAAACAACCCCGAAGTAAAGAAATGCCTGATTATAGGTACACGTCTTCCTCACAGCAAAGCCCAGCTGGGGGGGGCGGGTGGCCAGACAGGAGGCAAGCAATCACACACACACACGCATGCGCGCACACGCGCGCGCGCGCGCACACACACACACACACACACACACACACACACACACAACAGAGGAGCCTTATGGAATTGACATTAGGCAAAGAGCCCGTGCTCTGAAACCATTTCTTTTGGAGGGGAAAAAGAATTGGCACAAATTCTTTCAAAAAGAAATTACTCCAAATCAATCTAACCCTGCACTTTAATGCATGCTTAGTGCCCAAAAGGACATCATAAAACTGGCTAGTAGATAAACACACATTTTTAGGAAGGAGCAACTCCCTAACAGTTCATCTGATACTATGTTAATAACAAAACAACAGAGAACTCACTCCCACTGACTACATATAAAACACTGCCCTGTCTTATGCCCAAGTGGATTCTTCAACAAACTCAGAAGAGTAACAACTAACAGCAACGTGCCAGCGCACACCTTCAGCCACACTCTGTGTAAAAAGAGGAGGAAAGCCACGACTGTGACATATGGACACTAGCCAGTGGGCCGATGCGACTTTATTCAGAAAACATCTTTGCCCTCACCAGGCGACATGTCATAAAGAGCCTCTACTTCACTGCACGTAGTTAGGAACCACACACATCAGCAAGAATGAACAAGCAGGCCACATTATCTATCTGATCGCAGTCTCGGGGTAGAAATGTACTTTGGATGTCAGCTTCTCAGCAAAACAAGCTAGAGAACCACACACTCCTGCCGCATCAATTCTGTAAGAGTGGCAATTGCCAATGGACTTCCAGTTAAAGAGGAATAACTATTGTTTGGAGAGGTGCAGAGAAAAACAAGTCCTCAGAAATTCTCTCAGAAAACATTTCTCTAAAATTTCAGAGGGGGGAAGCCCACACACCCACCTCCCTGGTCTATTTAGTATGTGTTATTTATACGATAATTAAGGTCTCACTCCAACTCACATTTAACACCTCAAACCAAGCTCTTAAATTCATAAGACTAATGTATAATCATCAATGCTAAATGTGATCTGCACCTAAAAATTAATTAAATTTGCAAAGCAACTCCATTTTAATTTGTATAACTTATATCAAGATACACGAGCAGACTTTACCATAAACAATTGGCAGTTTATAAATAAGAGAACTACAGAAATTACAAGCAAGTTTTTAAGATCCTTAGAAGCCATCTGCCAAACAACTTTATTTATGTTTTTAGAATAGAGGGTTGTTTTTTTTTTTTTTAGATTTTATTTATTTTTAGAGGGAGGGGAAAGGAAGGAGAAAGAAAGACAGGGAGAGAAACACCAATGTGTGGTTGCCTCTCTCGCGCCCCACACTGGGGACCTGGCTGGTAACTCAGGTATGTGCCCAACTGGGATTTGAACTGGCGACCCTTTGGTTCACAGGCCCATACTCAATTCACTGAGCTATACCAGCCAGGGAACGACTTCATTCTTGAGGGTCTGAAAGAAAAAGGAAAGATACAGCTTCCAGAAAATGAGGGACTTACTCTCCTGCGGAGGGGAACGGCAGGACCTCTGCTGCTGCAGGAGACAGGCCCAGGTCAACCCCGCGACACCGGGCCTGCCAGCTCTCTGGCCGCAGGCCTGCGCCCTCGCCCACCTAGCCCTGTCCGGCTCATCTGTGGAGCGAGGACAAGCTTACATGGCTGCTGCGTGTATGCGTGTCTGACAGAACTCAGTAAGTGGTGGTGAGCTCTGCCACAGCTCTAATAAAACTCAGTGTCACAAGTATAATACGATAGTTAACCTTCTACTAAAATATACCGAGGGCGAGCCAGAGCTGAAAATCAGAACCTTTCCCCACTTTCTTAGCATAGTTGGCTATATTGTAGTGGCATTAGCAACTGTTTCTAGGAATATGTCAGGCTCTGATACATATGTATATACATTTTAAACAGGGAATTCCTTCAGACTCACTGTTGAAGTAGAACACTTTGCTTTAAAGTATAAAATAAAGACCTTCCTAGAGCTGTCTTGTGTTTAATAAAGCTGGATGTGTGCTTCAAACACGGATTACTGTCAAACTGACCTATTATTGACGGGCAGGTTTTCCTGTCCAATCATGTTCCCATCGACACTACTGTAACCATCACTGAATCTACAATGACAGAACAAACACGAGTGCGCTTTCATAGAAAAGTACCCCGGGGACCGAGTTTAGTGAGAATGACGTTTCCATGAAAGATGCTCGGGGCCCAATTTATGAGGGGAAAAAGGGTTTTCAGTCAGTTCCAAACTGTGTTACTCAATCCTTTGAGGCAAAGACAGATTGTCCCAGGTGTCCAAGTGTAAATGCCAAGTCATGTGAATTAACCAAGAAAGTGTGACGGACCAAAGACCCAGAGATGGCAAAGCCGACCTGCGTTCATCAGCTTCTCGGAAGTCAACGCTGCTTGCAGGGTATGGAGGTGACGGACCAGGAAGGAGGCTACTTAACAGGACTGTAACCTTCCTGTGGCCATCCAGACTAGCCATGGCTGGGACACCTGCAGGAATTTCCCAGGTAGACATCCACTGCCCGCACTGACCAGAACACACAAACCAGCCAGCAGAAAGGAGGAAGGACAGGGAAGGCCACCGTGGAAGGCATTGCTGGAGCTCTGCTTCAAGAAGAGCCAAACCCACAAAAGGGTCCTTTTTAAATGACTGCATACAGCACGTGGCCCAACTTCCGGAACCCTGATGCCATACAACTTTCCAAGGATGCGCAAGAGAAGAACCACCTTTCAGGCGCATCACGGTCCTGTCTTACAGAAGAGCAAACAAGGTAGAGGGGTCACGTGGCTTACCCAGGCACACACGTCTATGAAGGTGGAATTCACACCCAGGCCTCTGGTCGTGGCTCCCTCCTGTGCACAGGCATAAACCTCAGGGTCTGCAGCAGCGGGTCTACTGTTACATGGGACAGCCAAGTGTTTCTCTGGATTCCAGCACTATGTGTGGGTTATTTATGACTATGTTACTACTCTTTAGTCCCTTAAGAAACCAACAGAAACCACAGATATTTGACTTAATCGGGAGTGGTAACAAAACCCTCAAGATCACTTAGAATCAATGAGAAAGTCCGCAAATCAAGTCAGGAAATACTTCCCTGTGCACTGACTGGAGACAAAATGAACCCAACGGGCGGAGGGCTGAAAAGGACTCTGAGCTGAAGGGTGTTTTGCAGCTGGTCCCTTCCCTCCCAACACTTCCAATGCCTCTAGCCTCCCTCACCAAGGTCAGTAACTGGGTTCTCACCCTTGTGAGAGCGAATACAAGAATCAGGAATCTATTAGACCCTATGTGCACCATCATCACAGTTATTATGTTGTTGCCTAATCCTGCTTCAAACGAAAAATTCAACAGAGAAACAAGTACCAACACTTTCTTTTTCTTACACATCTACAGTCACACCTCGGTACTCATAGGCTTCAGAACTTGTCGAACCCTGTTCTTGTCGCATTCTGACGAGAAAATAATGTTTCAGCACTTGGTGCTTGCTTGGGACTCATCGCGCTTGCTAAAACTTGTATGAGTCACAATACCATCCTGCAAGAGAAAATGTTTCATGGTTCGGTACTCATCGGTGTCAGCACTTGTCGCGAGTTCCAGAACGAATTAACGACGAGTATCAAGGTACCACTGCGTTAGCATTCATTAAGTAGAAGGCACTGAGCGCAGATTTCTTTACTCTTGGAGCACACCGCTCCAGTTCAGTGTTTACTCTTTGAAAAGTGGGAAGTGTTACATAGTGGTTATACTTCAACCCTAAGGTTATATGGGCATGAGGGTAAGACAGGCTAAATGTGACTGAGAATGCTGGTTAGGTTACTTGGCAGTCGCGTGTCAGTCTTTGGGTAAAGCATCAGTTTCTTCATGTGGAAAATCAGAACACCACCTTCACAAGGCCTACCCCTGATCAGGCGCAGTGAGGATTAAAGAGCATACTGTGTGCAGAAAGCCTGGAAGGGCAGCACGTTGCACATCCTTGTCTTCTTCCACAAAAAGCCTTTCATGAACAGAGCCAAACTTCAAATGAGTACTGAGCACCGGAGGGCAAGCAAGAGTGCTGCGGTTAACCATGGCTGAAGGTAACTAAGACGCCGTCTAGTCTCCGGGGAGCTTGTGACCAAGAAAGGGTAACAAGTCAGGTGTCCATGAAGGCGACAAAAGCAGATCCTCGGTGCCCTGAGAGAGGGGCCGTGTTCTGCCGGGAAGATTTTTTTTTTTAACCTTCAAGAAAGAAGTGGTGTTTGAGTTGTCTTGAAGGACAGCCTTTTATCACAAAAAAGATTTTATTTATTTAATTTTAGAGAGAGGGGAAGGGAGGGAGAAAGAGAAGGAGAAAGATACATCAACTGGTTGCCTCTCACGTGCCACCCACTGAGGACCTGGCCCACGACACAGGCCTGTGCCCTGACTGGGAATCGAACTGGGACCTTTTGGTTTGCAGGCTGACACTCAATCCACTGAGCCGCGCACCAGCCAGGGCAAGGACAGACTTTTAGCAGCCAGAGTTCGGGGACGATGGGCATGCATTCCCCCAGTGGCAGAAAAGCAGGGCTTGTGTAGGGAGATGGAGTGGAAGGCAGGAGTGGGGGAGGATGAGATCCAGCTAAAGCACCAGGCAGGTCCTGAAGAGCAGGAGGTAAGGCTAGGAAGGGGTGGGACTCATTCTGAAGGCACCAGAATCTGGGCCAAGGAGCCTCCACAGCACTTAATTCGGCAGGCAGGGGCTTCCCTGAAGAGTTTTTTTAAAAGGCTAACAAGATTGAGGCTATGCTTTAGGAAGATGCATCTGATGAAGGTGTGCAGGATTACTTGGAAAGCAAGAGACATTTTGCTGGCAGAATTTGCAGGACTTAACGACTGATTAAGTGTGTGTACATGAATCTGGGGTTTTGGAGGGTGCCGTGGGGAAGGCTGCAAAGAAAATGCTGAGAACTTCTACCTGGATAACTACAAAAACATTGGTGCTGTTTATAAGTCATTAAATAAGCTTTAATACCAAATTCCCTTAATAAGTCTAAAATATAACTTGATTTATAAAACTGCAACATGCACATTCTTTTCAGGAACACCATGTAATATTAAGTAAAGAGCATTCACTAAGCACTTATGCTTTGGGATAAAAATCAGCTCATTCTGATCCTCACAAAGACCTTCTTTTATTGGCCCCATTTTATAGACAGAGAAACTGAGAAACAGGAAGGGTAAGTAACTTGCCTCAGGTCACACACCTGGGAATTAACACACGCCTGGGATTTGAACCCAGGCGGTTTGACTCCAGAAGCGCAGTCCTCGGCTGCCATGCTGTATTACTGCCAGGGCAGCCTCCTTACAGGCATACGGATTATAATCATGAATTCTGACTTACCAAAGGAAACTAAGTACCTTCCCAAATTCATCCTGGCCCACACCACGTGCAGGTTATTTCCCTACTTACACAAACCGAGTCCCGACCTCAGGTGAGCCGGGCGCTATGCTGGGCCCTGGGGCGTAAGTTCCTGCACTCACTTCGCTCACTGCCTAGTGCTGGAGTGCAAGACACAGTGACAGAAGCAGGACGTACCAGAAGCGATGGGCAGAGCACCCGTACCATTAGAGAAGGGGCGGGGAGAGACAGTGGCAGGAGAAATGAACCACAGGGAGCACAGATTATCTTTCCCACCCCTGCACCTGAAAAATGCTGCCTTACGTACTTCGGTCCCTCCTCAACATCCGTCCCTCCACCTTTCCTGTATTCCAAGCCAGGCAGAAATGAAAGGGTCAGTGTTTAAGGGACCTCTGAACAGGATTTAGGAATTTCTGAGTAGGGGCGACGACACTTAATGATGATTCTGAAACAGATCCTTAGGTAGAGATACAGTAGTCACGGACACAGTAAAAGAGAGAGAAAAGGCGGTCAAATATTTTTAAAAGATACCAAGGGGTCTGCATTTAAGGTGTACTTGGTGCAAACAGCGAATATCTCAAATCGGCATTGCAGAGGTGCTGGGGTGACGCACCTGAACGCGGGGGCTCCCTGTGAGCCAGCAGCTGCTTCTTTGCTACTCGGGTCTGGTTCTAATAAAGCGCCTAGACTACGTGGGTAGACAGGACACAACACCCTGATGCCGTCGCGTGGCAGCAGCCCTCTACAGGGGCATTTCTTAAAGGCGTCACTATTCCACAAAGCCCCAGAAGTAAACCTCTCCAAATCACCGGATACTTTAAGAAACCAAAAACTTAGTTTTATAAACTCAGTGAAGAAAAAAAATCTCCTAAAATACAAGTTATGAACGGAAATAAAATGAATCTCAAGCTACACTGAAACAAGCAGAAAAATAAGTTGTAATTTGTCAGTGATCACAGTCAATCTTTCTGTGAAAACGTAAGATTAACAGCATTATTCTAATATCAAG
Source organism: Carollia perspicillata (assembly GCA_004027735.1). NCBI lineage: Eukaryota > Metazoa > Chordata > Mammalia > Chiroptera > Phyllostomidae > Carollia > Carollia perspicillata. The sequence goes on from PVKM010017316.1 coordinate 16,945, forward strand.
ACAAAACATGATGGGAGCAGTTACAGACTGCACTTTTGCTTCCAATCAAAGTGGGATATTCATGAGCCTACAAGCTCAGGGTTTGTCACATGGGCCTATAATGAAATGGTAAAAAAAATAAATAAAAATAAACATTCCTACAACTAATGGATTTCGATGTAGTCATCTGAAATGATGCCAAGAAACGAGCAGTTTTCTTAGGACTACCTTCCTAGTAAAAGGTGAATTATGTTGCTTTAAATCAATTGCTTCAGTTAATCATTTAACTTCCATCAAACAGGAATTCTGAGAGGTTTATATGTGCAGGTTCTGACAAACAATCAGAAACATTTGTTCTAACTTGTAAACATCTGTCAAAGTTAAGTAAGTCTACAAATCCGTCAACAATCATGTGAGAGTGTTACATTAATTATAAGTTATCCTATGCATCCTAATGCAGGCTTAGGTTGGATAAAGAAATATGAAATAAAAGCACAGGATTTCAATTCTTCCCATGTACACTGTTAACTATTAATCAAATAGCTTTAAAATTCTACTAGAAGATACATCACTGACGCAACTCGAAGTGCCCACGTGACCTTAAACAGGCCCCTGGCCACGCCGTGGTCTGCCCGTCCCCCGGCCCTCTCCAAGGCACGTCTCCTACCGCTTTCCCATTCAACTCCCCATCGCCCATTAACATTCACCCTCACTCTCACATCCCGTAGTTTTTCTAGTTTGTGCTTAAGTTTATATCTTATATTTCTGATTCCTGTCATGCTGTCTAAAGAGCATTTCAGATTCATTTTCTCCACTTATTTTTAAAAATGACAAGCTAAGTTGCTGTTAACCAACAGACTTTCACTTTATAAGTAGTACAGCTCTTTCCTTCTTTCTATCTTCCTTTTTTTACAAGAATTCTTTTGGTCTTAAAAAAACCCTTAAAATTATGACTACATTTTTAAGTCATTCTAATTATTGTCTGTTCCTTTTTCTCTTCCTCATTCCCATCTTGTTTTCAGTTGCCGAAAGAGTGTGCACACACAGACGTGTGAATCCGTGACCCTGTGTTGTGTGGGTGCTAGTCTGAAAGGGCTGTGGCTGGGGAGTCACAGACAGCAAGAAGCTTGGGACAGATTCAAAACAGAAAGAAAGCCTTTCTTCCAGTGCATTCAACAGATAAAAACTAAGCTTCTATTTGAGGAGTTCAAGGAGCATCCAGGCCCCACCTCCTGAACCTCACATTTGTGCCAGAGGGGACCCCCAAATTCTAGGGCTCCACAGAGCACATTTTGAAAACTGGTGATGAATGTACTCTCCTGTTTGTTATGCGTTATATGATTCCAAACAGCCATCTCGGGTGGGGACGGTCTCTAGCTGAAATAGAAACCAGCTCCATTCAGGAGGAACAGTATCCCAAACCAAGCTCCAAACTAGTTCCAGGTCACTGGTGGGGGAATGGAGAGGGTGTATGTCTATGCCTAGTGGGTGGGACCCCAATGGCTGGTTAAACCCTGGAGGAGAAGAGCTGTTAGCTGGGAACAGAAGACAGCAGTCTCACGGACAAACCTGCCCAACATCCAGAGAAAGAAACAGGCTCTGAACAACTCGCCCTATCTGAAGGGCCTAGGGAAAGGGCTCAGTCTCCCCAGGTGTCAATTTTCTGATCTGTGAAACGAGAGAGTTGAAATAACTCAGTTGTTACCAGCCTTCCCAACCCCCAGAGAATAAAATTATTTTTCCAAATAAAGTACGCATTATACAGAAAACAGAAAAATAAAACAGAGCGGCTCTGTGGGGCAGGTGGGGAGAGTGGGTTGGAAGCCTCCCCTCACTTTCCTCTCCACACCTACTCCCTCTCAGTGTCGACCCCTAGGACACTCTGGAAGGCATTTAACAACCAATGGACCAGATGACTCCCTAAGGTTTCTTCCAGCTCTAATCGTCTACCATTCTGTAAGTCTGTGAATTCACGGAGGTTATTAAAATGGGGCCAGCCAAGAAAAACAACAATGGGACATCATCACATCCACCAAGAGCAAGTCAATCCTTTCAACCTGTTAATCAATGAGAAGCTTCATTAATAGAGAACATAGTTTCAAAGTTGGACTTCCACTTTAAACTACTAACCTGTTCAATAACGAAACTAGACTTAACATATTTAGAGTATTCACAGTCTTCAACTATAGAAACCAAGTGAATTCAGTAGTAAACCATTTTTTGAAAAGAAATTGTTCTCATTTGTTTATTTGCTTACATTACAAAAAGCAAAGTTAATGATCCTCCCCTCCAAGCATCATTATTATTCCCAAGGGATACTTAGGATTAAGTTTACCAGTCCATTTATATAAATAGTATCATATCCTACATGATGTTCTACAACTTGCTCTTCTCACTTTATAATGATCAAGGACAGCCTTCTGTGACAGTACGTCTTTTTAAAACTTTTTATTGAAATATACATACAGAAAGCTGCACAATTAAGTATACCAGTCGATGAATTTTCAATCTAAACAAAGCCACATCACCAGCAACCAGAGCAAGGAACAGAAGCTAAGCGACACCCCCAGAAGCCCATCTGTGTTCCCTTCATCAGAACTCTCCATCCAAAGATAACCAAATCGCCACCAAAATAACCATCTTGACTTCTAATAGCACAGAGTATTTCTGTGCTATTTCTGTGCTATTCTGTGTCTGTTTTTAAACTTGTAGAAATGGAATTGCACAGTGAGAACTTTAACTCAACAATGTTGTGAAAGGCTGTATGTATCAAAAGTTCATCCATTATCATTGCTGTATGGTAGTCCACTACATCAATCCAACACAATTTACTTATCCATTCTGTTGATGGGCATTTGGGTAGTTTCTAGTTGATCCTGTTAAGAATACTGTTCCATGAACATTCTAGTGCTAAGTCATTTGGTGAAACAGATGCACGCATGTCTCTTGGGCATATGTGTACCCAGGCATGGAACTGCTGTGTCATAGGGTGTGCATATAGTCAGCTTTAGCAGATACCGCCAATTTTCCAAAAGGGCTACACTGACTCATACCTCCACCAGCTGAGTCTAAGGGTTCTGGTTGCTTACATCTTCCCCGACACTGAGTATTTTTCATATCCTTTTCATACTTTATCCTTTTGGTTTTAAGTAACTGTTCGAGGTATAATTTGTGTATAATAAAATGCACCCTTTTAGACTGTACAACTCAATGAGTCTGATAGGTGTGTATACACGTGAAACCAGCACTGCAATCCCCCAAAAGTTTCCTTGTGCCCTCAGCAGTCCAGCCTTCCCTTCACCCTTTGCCCCAGACAACCACTTGTCTCTTATACCTCTTCATCACAGTTGGCTTTCATTTTCTGGAATTTTACGTGAATCATAAAGTATACACAGGCATACGTCATTTACTGCACCCTGCTTTACTGAGCTGCACAGGTGCATGCTTTTACAAATTGAAGGCAAGATCCTCCACCAGCAAGAAGGTTATGACCCGCTCTACTGCGGTGGTCTAGCGCTGAACGCCCATCTCCAAGGTCTGCCTGTGCGCTCTGTCTATTTGGAGGGTGTTTGGCGGTGAAACCCCAAGACAGACAGTATGCACTCTTCTGAGTCTGGCTCCTTTCACCCAACCTGACGATTCTGAATGGACGCGTGTCGTTGCGCCCATCAGCAACTTGTTCCTTTCTATTACCAAATGTTGGAAACTATGGCTAGTCTGCATTTTGCTTATCCACTTACCTGGGATGGTTATCTGGGCCCTTTCCAGTTTGGGGGCATTGTGATCAAAGCTGTTATGAACATTCATACGCCAGACTCTCTGAAGATGTGTTTTCATCCCTCCTGGGTTAGTCCCTAGGGGCAGAACAACTAGGTGGTATGTTTAACTTCATAAAAACTACCTAACATGGGGGACACTGGGGGGGGGGGGGGTGGACGGGGACGGGAGTAAAAGACAAAAAACTGTACTTGAATAATAATTAAAATAAAATTTTAAAAAATAAAATAAAAATAATAATTAAAAAAAAACTACCTAACAGTTTTACAAAGTGGCAGCACCATTTTACACTCCCATCAGCAGTGCATGATGCCAGCTGCTCCGCATCCTCACAAACCTTAGTGCTGCCAGTCTTCTTAATTTAAAATATTTTAATGGATGTGTAGGGGTATCCCATTACAATTTTAATTCTTTTATAAAGATGTTTTCAAACATTTTACCCATTTCCTTAAATGAGCTGTCTTATGATTAATGCTAAGATGTCCTAATTTGCTCTGGAAACAACTCCTTTATCAGATATACGCACTGCGGATGCTGCCCCCCTTTCTGTGGCCTGTCTTTCTGTGCTGCGTGTTGTTTGCTTTCCCCTGTGATGAGACCTGGTAGGACCTACTCTGTTAGCGACTTCCAACCCCCACACAGCAGTGCCCGCTACGGTCATCAGGCTGCATGTCACATCGCCTGTGCGCATGTGTCTTAGGACCAGACGCCTGTCTTTTGACCCCTTTCATACCATTCCCCCACCCTCTTTTCTTTCCTTTTTCAGGCTGAATAATAGTCCACATTTTGTTCATCCCTTCACAGACTCAAAGCGTTTGAGATACACAAAGTGTCTGGAGAGCTGGCAAGGTCCGGGCTGCTCACCGGGCTCTGTAACAGCGGCTGGATGCAGTTGTTAGGGGCGAGAATGAAGGGTCGGGCTTCCTGCGAATCCCAACGGAGCAGCCTGGTTCACCGCTGCTTCCAAAAAAAATCTACTTGCTTAGGCTAAAGAGACAGTATGCACTTGAGTTTTGTTTTTAAATAAGAGGGAGGCAAAGCTGTAAGAGTTGCTAGTGCCAATCCATGGTTGTTGGCACCAGCTCGACACCAACAGGAGCCCCGACTGGGGGCGCAGTGGAGCACGGCTGCACGGCTGCAGAGTGGCTCAGGGCCATACGGCCAGGCTGCGGGGTGGCCAGGCCCGCCCAGCCCCTCCAGCTAGACGGCTCAGCTCTGCCCCTCGACGGTCTGCTCCCCTCAGCTCCGGAGGGGCATCTTCGCGGTTCCGACTCAGCCGGGGAGAGACCCAATCCTAGGTGGAAGGGAAAGTGTGCTCTATCTTTTTGATTTTTTAATGGTGCCCTTCAAAGAACAAAAAATTTATTTTTTGATCAAATCCAGTATGTCAATTTTTCTTTGTGAATTTTTGCTTTTTGTGCCCTAAGAAATCTTTGCTGAACTCAAGGTCACAAATATTTTTCTCCTGTTTCCATCTGGAGATTTTACAGTTTTAGCTTTTATCCTTTCAAGTCAATTTTTTTTACGTGTGATAATAAGGTTCATTTTTTTCTCTACATGGATACACAGTAATTCTAACACAATCTGCTGAAAAGATCCCTTTCCCCATTAACCAACTGGGCAACTTTGTCAAAAATAAACTGACCACACATTTACGGGTGTGCGAGTATTTCTGGACATAGCTGATCCCACTGATGCGTGTGTACATCCCTCCTCCAATACCAGAGTCATATTTACTGCAGCTCTACAGTAAGTCTTGAAATCAGATAATGTTACTCCTACAACTTGGTTTTTCTTTCCAAAAACTGCTTTGGCTGCCCTGACCGGTGTGGCTCGGTTGACTGGGTGTCATTGGGCAAAGCGAAAGGTCACTGGTTTGATTCCGGGTCAGGGCACATGCCCAGGTTGCAGGTTCGGTCTGTAGGTGGGGCACATGGGAGAGGCAACCGATCGATGCTTCCCTCACCTCGATGTTTCTCCCCCTTTCTTTCTCCCTCCCCTTTTCCCTTTCCCTAAAAATAAATAAATAAAATCTTTATTAATAAGTAAATAATTGCTGTGGCTATTTTGGATTGTTTACTTTTCCATATAGATTTTAAAATAAGCTTCTCGATTTCTAGAAATATCACTGAACATTACCTTTCTTGCTGGAAAAACAAAGACAAACTTCCTCACTGAGTTGCTGGAAGAGTAAAAAAGGGCAATATGTTACTGTACCAAACACGATGGCAAATAACCGGCATTACACTAACGTTAGCTTCGTCTCTCTTTCCCTCTCTTGGCCTTTAAATAAATAGGATCCAATCCAGCAATGCCCTAACATTGCACTGGTGGGTCAATGGCCGTAGTAAAAATATTACCACACCAAATGACTTTTATAAGTAAATATTTGTATTTTTACTTGGATTCAATACTAAAATGCACTTGCCAGAGAAAGCAATTCAGCATATTTACTAATAAACTATTTCAGCCCACATTTTCGGAAAGCATACAACCACAGCCAGACAAAAATTTAAGTATGTTTTCAAGTTCCATACAGCGCCTAATTACATTATTCTATGATACTAACAGAAAAGTCTCCTCTAGCAAGATCGCAACGTTCCATTATTCATGTATTGCTGCTGCCAATGGAAAAAGTATTCCTGCGCTTGTTTAGAAATTGCTTAGAAATACATACCCTGTTTAGAAATCCATGTAACGAAACATGTCTACTAACTCAACAATTAACATGTACTAATTTGAAACCCAAACCTATAAACAAGCAAAACCCTTTGAAGTATTTTAGTTTAGCCTAACTGATAGCACTCCCTGAAATGGAGAGGCATCCGTTTGCAAACACAGGCCACCAAAAGGCAATTTTTGGTGAACCACCAATACTTTGTGGTAACCCACATTTATCAGATGAACTGATCTTGAAGAAAAACAATAATTTGCTTTCTTTTTCCATGACTTTACTCACGGCCTCTTTCAGTGCAGTATTTTTTAACATTACAATGGCTGGAAACAATTAATTTAACTACACTCAACTGATTAATGGATGAACACACAAAATCTGGTGGCTAATTCTAAGGAGGGCTACCTGCTAAGTCATTTACTGTCCTACCTTTTTCTTAATTCAAAGTGTGTTTATTGGGATGGTTCCCCACTCATCCTGATTTGGGGGGCTGTTAGTGCTGCTTCCTTCTGAAGGAGCAGCCTTCCGTCAGCCTGGCTGCTCCTCCTGCAGGCGACCGAGGACAGGGGCGCAGCCAGCACACAAGGCCACCACCGTCTGTGCAGGACCACAGACATGGGCGATTTCACAGCGTCCTGGGCATTTCCCGCCCGCGAGGCAGGAACTGGGGCTCTGCACCAGGTGCTTCTCGTGTCTCTTCTCTTCTGGAGAGGGACGAAGGAGAGCCTTAGTGAGAGGATGCTGTCGTGGGGAGGTCGTCACTGCCGGAAAGGCCTGTCCTACTTTCTTAACAAGGAAGGAACAAGGCCAAACCCCCCTTTTATGAAGATGAACATACAGCAAAGCAACAACTTTCATCCTGTTGACCGAGCTGTATATAACCAATGACCCATCTCAAGACAAACCAGAAATTAATAAACCACAGAATGTTACTTGGGGTCCCCTCCTGCCTCTCTTATTGGTCAACTCCAACACCATTCTGCATTTACACAGGCTAGGCACCACTCCACTCCTCCCACTCATGGGCCTGCATTTCAAACTCCGTAAGTATCACCACTGTACTGTCACCATCATTTCAGTGTCCACTCCACTCCTGCCATCACCTGATTTCTGGTTCCCTCCAAGTTGACCGTCTTTGGCATGATCTTGCAATAATACACTAACCCACCTCTCTGTCTTCACTCTGACCCTATCCAATTCATTCTCCTCATGCTAATTCAGTGATTTTTCTGAAATCAGAATTCAGCCATGTCACTCTTCAACTTAACATTCAATGGTTTTTCTCAGTGCTACGTAAAGAGTGGTTATACAATCCATCAATTCCACTCCTATTACATATCCAAGAGAAATGAAAATGTATGCCCACACAAAAACTTGTACACTGGGTGACAGCGGCATAATTCCTAATAGCCAGAACATGTGAACAGCGGAAATGCCCGTGAGCTGACAAATGGATAAACGGAATGCGGGATTCCACACCACAGACCATTATTTGGTAACAGATGCCAATACTACCCAAAGTGATCTACAGATCCCTATCAGAATCCCATGACATATTTTTTAAAGAAATCAAAAAACCCATTAAAAAACGTACATGAAATATCAACAGACCCTCAAAAGCCAAAATAATCTTGAAAAATAAGAGCAAGCCTGGAAGACTCATCCTTCCTGATTTCAAATTTTGCTACAAAGCTACAGTAATGAAAACAGTGTGATGCTGGCGTAAAGACATGCAGACCAATGGAACAGAGAGCCCAGAAATAACCCTTGTGTATGATCAAATGATTTGTGACAAGGGTGCCGAGGCCATTCAATGAAGAAAGAATAGGCTTTTTAAATAAATGGTGCTAGGAAAACTGGATATCCATATGCAAAAGAATGAAGTTGGACCCTCCCTTACCTGACACCACATACAAAAATTAACTCATTATGGCTCAAAGATCTAAATATAAAACCTAAAACTATAAAACTCTTAAATAAAACATAGGGCAAAAGCTTCATTGCACTGGGTTTGGCAATGACTTCATGGACACAACATTGTAAAAGAACAGGAAATAAACACACACACACACACACACACACACACACACACACACACACACACACACAGAGGTCCTCTGTCTCCAGTTCCGGGCACAGAGCTCCTAAATCCCTTGGAATTTCCTGGGTGATAGGAGTGTCTTTCCTTGTAATGAAGTAACTCTTGGTGAGCTCCTGGATGGCCTCAGATGGGGGTTGGTCACCACAAAGACCAAGGCAAGCTTGGAATTTCCAGCCTCCCCTGCCCCTCCCCATTCTCCAAAAAGAGAAGAGCTAGAAATTAATTAAGGAGTGATCGTACCTTTGTGATGAAGCATCCATAAAACTCCCCAAAAGTATGCAGTTCTGAGAGCTTCCAGGTTGGTGAGCACATCCACGACCTGAAAGGTGACACACCCTGACCCCACAGAAACGGAAGCTCCTGCCCTTGGGACCTCTTCGGGATCTCACCCTCTGTATCCAGCTCTTTGTCTGGCTGTTCGTTCACATTCTTTAATATCCTTGGTAATAAACTGGTGCTCTAGTAGAGTGACTGCTTTCTTAAGTTTTATGAGCCATTCTAGCGAATTATCAAACCCTAGGAGAGGGGGTGGGGGGAGACTCTGAT